>JAPYXV010000016.1:1066495-1088945 GCA_028533065.1 Trachops cirrhosus | reverse complement strand
AGCTGGAAAGCATTATGCTAAGTGAAATAAGTCAGGCAGTGAAAGACAAATACCATATGTTCTTGCCATTAACAGGAACCTAAACTACAAAACAAGGAAACAAATGAAATATAACAAAAGACACTGAAATAGAGGGCAGGTAGTCAGGGACCAGAGGGGAGAGGGGAGGGAATTTCAGGGGAGAAGGGAAAGGTTTACAGGAACAAATATAGAGGACACATGGACTAAACTAAGGGGGTTGGAAAGGGGAGTGGGGAGGGGAGGAATGGGTGGGTGGGCTGAAATGGAAATAAAGGACAGAAAGTGTAATGAATAAACTAAAATAAAAAATTTAAAAAAATAAATAAATAAAAAATCCCCCCAAAAAACCCGACATAAGATTCCAATGTCTTCTCTCTTCTCAAACACCTGAACAATCTCTAGCAGCATCTGTAAGGTTGAAGAACATCTTTGCTAGAACAAGAACCAGCAATATTCCCAAAATCTCTGACTATTGTTCACGTCTTTAGTGTTCTAGGCAGATGAAGTACCCCAATCTAAACAGTTCCTCCTACAATTTGAGTATGCAAATGTGTTTTGGTTCTCAAATATGTCAACTATCCCTTCATTTGCAGTGTTCTCAAATACTTGAGTAATTCCATTATCTGCACTGTTCTCAATATCTGAATGATTCCAGAATCTGCAACATTCTTAACCTCTGTGCTTTCCCAGGGTCTGTAGAGTTTTCTAATACCTACACTATGGTAGTTTCCTCAATATTCTCAAACACCTAAACTTTGTCACCATCTTCATGGTTTTCCAACACGGAGATTATCCCCCTTCTTCAATATTTGGATACACATGAGCTGTCCCAGCTTCTGCAGTGTACTCTAACTACTGAGCTATAACAACACCAGCAATGTATCAAGGGTCATCAGTATTCCAGTCTGCCAGTGTTCTCCAACATGTGGACTCTTTTTTAATCTTTAATGTTCTCAAACAGCTGGACATTCCAAGGACCTCAGTTGTCTCACCACATGAAGCATCTCAGTGACTGCCGTATTATCAAACACCAACAGATCCTACCATCTGCAATGATTGAAACACTGGACTATCCCTGGGTCTATTCTACAACCTAGTTACTCACACATCGGCAATATTTAACACTGGACCATCTCATGTCTCAAGAGTTTTCACTCTGCTGGGTTTTCCTAGCACTGAAATATCTCAAATCCCAAGGGCATCCGAGTGTTATCTTGTTCCCAGGTATTTGGACAATAGCTAGCACTGCAATGCTCAACCACTATCATCACTTTGAGTAGTACAGTGTCTTCAGTGTTAGCAAGTCACTGATATACCAAGTGCTTTTTGTTTTCAAATATCTGATCTATCTCTATGGCAGCATGTTTTGAAACACAAGGGGTGACTCAGCATGTTCTGTGCTCTACAACTTGAATCAATATTGTCAGGAGCCTGAGTTAGTCCAACGTTTTCCGGACTTTGTAGCACCGCGTCTATCCCAGCTTCCACAGTACCCTCACACACATGGAGTACTTCCAACTTCTGCAATTTTATCAAATACATGGGCTATTCCAAGCATCTCTCACTCTTATAATGATGTGACTGTGCCTGAGACAGCATCAAACTAAGATATCTGTAGTATCCCATCATCTATATGTTGTCAAATATCTGGACTATCTACGATTCTGAAAAGTTCTCAAGAACCTATACTATCTGCAGCTCTTTTGTTTTGTCAAGCACATGAACTGTCACTGTGTCCGCAATGTTCCCCTGCACCTGGATTATTGCAGTCTCAAAAATATTCTCAAACACCTGGTTGAACCCAGCATCTGCTGTGTTGTCAGACACCTGAATTATCCGAGCATGTTCAGGGGTGTGGAATATCTGGACTCTCCCAGTGTCTGCAGTGTTTTATAAACGTGGAGAATCTCAATGTTTCTCTGTTTACATATATCTGCACTATATATGTGTCTACAACCATGAAAACCCACATTATTTCATCATCTTATGTGTTCTCAAAGGCCAGAAGTTTACCACCTTATGTAGGGGTCAAACCGTGGGCTATATCCTGCCCTGGCCATGACTTCAGACCCCTGGGCTCTTGAGTTTCTTCCCAGCTCTAAACACCTGAAGTATCAACGCCTTAGAAGCACTGTGAAATACGAGCCATATGCTGGCTAAATTTGTTCTCAAATGCATGGACTACATCAGCATCTTCAGCATTTTCAACACTTGTAACTTTCCGTGTTCACAATGTACCCAAACAGATGAACTATCCCACAGTCCTCAGTGTTCTCCACCAAATGGAAGATCCAAGCTTCCACAGTGTTCTATAATACCTGGCCGATCCCAGCCTCAACACTGTTCTCAGAATTCTTTTTATTCTAGCGTTGGCAGGGTTCTCCAACACATGGGCTATTCCAGTATATTTGGCATTTTCAAACACCAGGGACATGGCAGGAAAGTGTCTCAGTGATCTGAAGGTCAAGGATGATCAGGGCCACTGCCTTGTTACCAAACACCAGGACAATGCCAGTGTCTTCCATGTTTCAAGTCCTGATCTACCTGGGAGTTTCTCCTCAAACACCTGGATTAATGGCATAATTTGCAATGTGCTCAAACACTTGGACAATCACTGCATGTGCAAAATTCTCAAAGTACAGGTTGATATCTGTACCACAGTGTCTGAGGCCCAACACTATCACACGTTCTTTGTGCTCCCCAAAAATCTGGACAAACTCAAAGACTTAAACATCCTCAGACATACTGAATAATACAGAGTTTGCAGTGTTTCCAGACATTTGGACTTTCCCTGTGTCTTTTTTTTTATGATGCATGTGAACTACACTATGGTCTTCACTGTTCCAAAATACCTGGAGTAACTGACACCTTCAATGTCTGCAACCACTGAGTGACTGCAGAGACTTCAATGTTTCAAATATCTGGAGTATCCCAATAGCAGACATATTCCACCCTCATGGACGTTCCAGCACCTGCAGTCTTTTCCCTTACCTGGCCTATTTCAGCACCCACAATGTCCTCATACATGAGGGTTGTACCACCTTCTTCATTGTCCTCAAGACCGTAAACAATCACATCATGTGCATGTTCTCTAACATCTGGGCTCCAATAGGGTCTGCATTGTTCTCCTACACCAATATTTTCCAAATATCTGCTATGTCCTCAAACACTTGGACTATCCCAGCATGTTCAAAGTTCTCTAACATCAGGGTTAGGCCACCGCCTTTGCTCTTTTCAAACACATGGATGACCCCAGCTTCTTCGTTGTTGTCTAACATGTGGAATATGCCAGAATCAACACTGTTTCCAAACCCCTTGACAATGGCAGCATTTACACAGTTCTCTGTCACCTGCCTATTCCCTCATCTTCAGTGACCTCAGTCATCCTGACAATGCAGGCATCTTCAGTAACGTAAAGGACTTAGGCAATCTATGTGGCACTAATATTATCACACTGCAGGGTGAATCAAGCATCTTCAATTCTCCAGCATTTTGAGGTTTCTGCAATGCCTGGGCTATCCCATCATTTGCAGACCTCCTGCTGCTGGACCATTGCCAGCATATGACGTATATAAGTTCTGTAACTCCAGAGTGATGTCATGATGTGAATGGTCTACAACACTGGGAATTTCACAATCTCTGCAGTGTTCACAAACACCCAGACAATTCCAGCATCGTCATTATTTACAAACCCACGGATGATCACAGTGACTGCAAAATGTTCAAACACCTGGACTATGCCAGCACATGAACTGTTGTCAGACACCTGTAACATTCCTATCTCTGCAGTGTTCTCATGTATCTGGACTATGCCAGCACTGAAATACCTAAACACCCAAAACTGACTTTCCATGTGCATGCCATGAAAGATGTGTTCTACAACATTGCCTGCAGTAATTTCCATCAGCTATACTCTGTCAGCATGTTATGTTCCCAGTCTCCTGGATTTTGGAAAGCCTCTTCACTATTCATTAATGCTGGTGTCCACCAAGGTCAGCATATTCACAATAGCCTGGAATATCAACATGCCTTACTGTCCTCATACATCGGTAGTATTTCAGTGTATGCTGTATTCTCAAAAAACAACATTTCAGTGACTTCATGGTTTAACACACTCACGTGCACCACCCCTAACAATGTTACAAATATCTGGGCTAACTCAGCATTTGCAAAGTGCTCAGACTCCTGGACATTGCAGCATTTTGCAATGTTCTCAAATGACTAGAATTCCCCTGTAATGAACTATCTTAAACACTGGGACTTAGCCCAGCACCTTTTCCTTTTCAGAAATCTTGTCTATCCCAACTTCTCCAACACATGGAATGATACAGTGTGTGCAACGTTTTCCAGCTACTGGTGATTTCCAGAGTCTTTTTCTTCTCAAACTTCTGAACTAAACCTTTGCCATCAGTGGTATCAACCTCTGTACTCTCCAGCATCCAACGTGCTCATTAAACACCAGGATGACCCTGTGGCTGTGACAATTCAAACACTGGGTCTACTCAGCATTTGAAATGCTGTCAAGCCTTGAAATTATCCCATTGTCTGTAAAGTTCTAGAAGACCAGGTTCTTACCAATCTCTTTTCCTTATGAAGTTCTAGACTATGCGAGCTCTGTAATATTACAACATGTGCAGTAAATAACATCTTCAAAATTCCCATACCCCTGGCAACTCAGAGGTGCTTCACTGTACGTACTTATTTTTCAGCATCTTTAGGGATGTCAAACACTTTGAAATTCCTGATTCTAAAATGATCTCCAGGCTAGCAAATTGCCAACTAATTGTTTTCAACAATTTGCAGTTGCACAGTTTCTCGTACTCCCAGAGTATCCTGAGGTAGCACTATTCAGAAACATAGGGACTATTTAGAATATAAACCTTGTTCCCTACACCTGAACTCTTTCAAAATCTTTAGTGTCCCCATACTGTTGAACTATCCAAGGGTAGTGTTGGCCATGTTTTCAAACACCCCTACCAATTGAGCATCTGCACCTTTCTCAAACACCTGATTTATCTCAAAATCTTCAGTGTCAGCCCACAGGCGACTGCCACACCACCAGCAGGGTTTGCAAATCTGGAGTATCTCTGTGTCATGTTAATTACCAAGAGCTAAACCATTCTAGTGCCCACAGTGTTTCAAACACTGAACTAGACATTCATCAGATTGTTTGAGAACACACAGACACCTTATTCTCCTCAAATTCTCAAACACATGTGCTATCTAAACAGCTGAAATGTCCCCATTCACCTAGACAAGATGAGCCCCTGAACTGATTTCAGACACCTGGACACCACAAGTGTCCACATATTGTCAATATTCTCAAGGAGCTGGACGTACCAGTGTCTGTAGATGTTCTCTAACATGTGGAGACATCACACTGTGAATATACCATGGTCTGCAGTGTTCTAAAAGTCTTGGAGAAGTCTCAGCATCTGCAAGTCTCAAACTCCTGGTATTTCACAGCATCATCACAGCTTTGCAACACCTGCACTGTGCCAGTGTCTAAAATATTCTGAAAAACCTGGACTTTGCCAGCATTTCTAGGGATCTCAAATAAGTGACTACCCCAGCGTCTGGAGTGTCGTCAGTCACCTTGAACATCTTGGCTTCTTTTCCTTGACACATCTGCAGTATCCCTGAGTCTGAAATGTTCTCAATCACCTGGCTCATTCTGGTCCTACACTTTTTCTGAGCACCAGAGCTATAGCAGTGTACCAATAGTTTTCAAACACCTGCACTATTCCTAACATCTCCGGTGTTCTCAATCGCCAAGCCAACCCTGGCATCTTCAACACTCTCATACTTCTGCTCAATCCCAGCATTTGCAAGTTCTCAAACTCATCTGTTATTCCAAAATCTACAGTGTTCTCAACCAGATGAAATATCTCAGCACCTGCAAAATTATCAATTCCCTGGAGTATTTTAGGATTTGGAATGTTCCCTAAGAGCTTGTCTTTCAGGGTCCTGCATGTTCTCAAGCACCTGTACAGCCCATGGCCTACATTATCCTCAAATACCTGAACTATTGCTAGCAAGTTCAGAGTGCTCAGAAACTTTAGTTATTTCAGCCTCAGCAGTGATCCAACTCACCTGGAATATCACTATTTCTGGTTCTTAAACGTCTGGACTTTCCCAACTTCAGCCACATTACTAGAATCCTGAATAATCCAAGCGACTGCAGTGTCCCCAGTATCTGAACTATCCAAATGTCTATGGGGTCCCCCTACACCTGGAAAATTAGAGCAACTAGAATGGTCTCATACACCTATATTCTCACAGTGTCTATGGTGTACTTAAACAATTGGACTAGCAGAGGGCATGCAATCATCTCAACACCTGGAATTTACAGGCATGTTCAGTAACCTCAAACACCTGTAACTTCTCCATCTCTGACTGTCTGCAAAATCCTGCATCATTTCCAGCATATACAATTTTATCAACACCAAATTTTTCAGCATCTCTGTCTTGTCAAATACATGGTGTGTCATAGTGTTTGTATTGTTCCAAAATGCCTGAGGTACACACAGCCCCTTCTCAGTTCTCATCCACTTGGATGACCACCGTGCGTGCTATGTCTTCAAACTCGAGGAAGTTTCCAGTGTCTTCGGCGATTCATTTCTGGACTCTCCCAGTGTCTCTACTCCAACACCTGCAATTTTCACACTATCTTTCCAACATTCACAGTCTGGGACAATCCCACTGTCACCAAAGATCTCAAGGAAACAGACTCTGCAAGAATCGCCCTGTTCTAAAACACCTGGATACCCTTAGCATCTTTTTCATTCTCTAATGCCTGAGCTTCCCAGGTATTGCAAAGTTTTCCAAAACTTGGACTAACACTGCCTCTGCAAAGTTCTAAACACCCGGCTGTTCCAGCATCTGCATTGTTCTCATAACTGGGGCTTCTCCAAACCATCAACACCTGGTTTTTACTAGAATCTTGGGAGATCCCAAACATCTCTAAAATCCCAGCATATACCATATTCACAACACCCAGCATTTGTGACACAGCCATGTCCATGGAGTCACCCAGGATATTCAGTGTTCTCAAACACCTGAATATCATAGCACCTGCAAATGTCTCAAGCACCTCTAGAAACCTAGCATCAACAATGATCACAGACAGCCAGACTGTACCTAGGATTTTAGTGTTCTCTAAAACTCAGAATATCTCTGACTCAGCAGTAATCGCCTGCACCTGTTGTGTCCCAGCTACAATTTGTTCAGAATCATCTCCTCAGTTTCAGCATCTGCAGAGTTCTTGAACACACTGATTACTTCTAGCATCAGTCATATTCCCATATACCTATTCCAAGCATCTTCAGTGTTCTAAGCACCTGGAGTAGTCCAAACTCTGCCATGTTCAGAAATACCTAGGGCTGTCCAGCATCGGCAGTGTCCTCAGCCACACAGTATCGCCAAATCAACAGTGTTCTCCAGCTTCTGAATAGTTGCAGCACACACAGATTTCTTAAACACATAGTCTGTAAGAGCTTAGGGTAACATAGGTCACTGGGCATTCACTGGTCTTGGAAGTACATGGCCAAGCTGAACACAGGCCATCTGGTGAGGGTTTTGGAGTGTGAGAGTATAGCTGTCACTGTAGATGTAGGTCATCATCTAGGAGGATGACACCATGAAACATTTGCGTCCACATAGGCATTATCTGCAGACAAGTAAGCAGTGGTCAGGCTTGAGGGTCAAATGAAGGTTTGGCTCATGTACCCTGTTGCACCCATAGTTGAGGAACCCACCTAGAAGGACCCACCTAGAAAATCCAACATCTTCATTAAATGCCCAGTTCCTGTTTTGGGTCCTCTGAGGATTTCAAAGCAATGCTGACAGTTACACTGGAAACACCAACCCCCCACAGAACCAATGTTTGGTGATTTGAAAGCAAAACTGTAGGGCATGTTCAGAGTCCTTTCAGGGTAGATCAGTATCTCGCCCTCCACACACACACACAGATTGAAATATTCCTGTGGATTGCTGAATTCTGGAGCCCAGCGTGGTGGCATATATGCCTTCCTCTTAGGGAGAAAGTGACAGGCCTTCAGAGCAGGGGTGCTTCTGTTGCTGCATCTGCAAAATGGGGGCATGTGCCTCCTCTGTTGCATCCCTTGGAGAGCAATGGTCTGTTTATAAGTCCCCACGGGAGCAGGGTCAGGCACACTCTGTTCCGGGAACTGCAGGGGTGTGAGAACTTGCTTGTCAAAGCTGGGTTTGTTTTGGCAGCTTCAGGCCTTGTTAGGTTGTGAACTGTCCTCAGGGCGTTGGGTATGAGCTTGGGTTCTCTTCTGCCACAGTGGGAGTGTGGCCCACATGGCTGCCCAGGTAACAAAGTTCAGGAGGTGGAAGCCACGCCTGCAGGAGACTTTCCCAAACAGACAATGAGTGCCACTTTTTGCTCTTTTTCTTTTTGAAAAGTGCCTCCTGCCCAAGCTTGCTGCTCCAAACAAGTGCCTGGTCTCTCACACAGCCTGACCGTCCAACCAGACTTGGGACTGATGGGGTCATGAACTGTCACTGCCCAACTCTTCCCAACCAATTTCCACTGGTTGTACACTGCCCCTGTGCCACTTAGTCCTTATGCCTCCCACTGTGACTTCAAGCATCCAGGTCCCTCCTGACATTGCTCAAACATTACTTTTCAGGGCAGGGGGCCATGGACCTGGATCTCTCCCAAGTATCCTCTGGCAAATCTGTTGGGTCCTCAGCCTGGAGCTGTAGCCCCCCTGGTAGCCACGCTGTTCCCAGGGAGCTTA
The DNA here is from genome assembly GCA_028533065.1 of Trachops cirrhosus. Lineage (NCBI taxonomy): Eukaryota > Metazoa > Chordata > Mammalia > Chiroptera > Phyllostomidae > Trachops > Trachops cirrhosus. Next base: position 1,080,156 of record JAPYXV010000016.1, on the reverse strand, counting down.
TTGTCCTGAAGCACTCTGCTTATCATCCGATTTCTCAATGCCCTCTACAATTTTTGGTCTCCAATCTTAACATGTGCTGGGATACCATTGGCTGTTTGCTGTGTTCGACAGAAATCCTCTGGGTTTTGCTCCCCTGCACAGGGGTAAGTGGACTCTGCTGGTGTAGGGAAACAGTTTGTTTAGAGATGGCACATGAGACTCATCTCTGTATGGAAAGCCCACAGCAGTAAAGTTTCATACAGGAACCAGACCCTCATACCAGTTTGCCCATGGGAACCAGGCCTAGAAAATGCATCCAGGCTGTTTTGGCTTGCTCTTCCTAAAATTCCCTCCCCCTGGTGTGAAACAGTAGGTGGTTATTGCCTACCTTGAAGGTAATTTCCAACGCATGTATGAATTTTCCCAAGGATGGAGCATAATCAGCTCGCCATGTCTTTTGCTTTTGTTATTTTGTCTCCTCGATTGTACCTGAAATGTAGAAAACACCATTCCATGTAATAGATAATAAATCCTTTATAGACGTAAGACCCAAGAAGGACAATAAATGCCTGTGTAGACAAGGATTGGGGCTCTCTTCACTTGAGAGAAGTGGCTGCAGGACGCTCATCTTAAGAGAGTACCATAGCGTCCCTTTTTTTCCCACAGGACTGCTGTACTCTGTGTGCACTTGTTTTCATATTCAGCCACAACACGCAGACTAAACTCACCAAAGTATACAACACACACCCACCTATCTCACCACCACCATCCAGAAATTTAGAAGTGTGATTTTAACACAGAAATCATTTCTTCACTACTGACCGATGTGTCTCAATTTGTGAGGTGTCATCCCACAATTCAAATTTGGCGGGTTCCATTCACAGTCAGGGCACATACCCAGAATGTGGTTCAGCCACCCTTTGGGTACACAGCAGAGCAACCAAGTCATATATCTGTTTGTTCATGGATGTTTCTTCATTCGTCCCTCTCCATCCCTCACCCGCTGACCAAAACTTGTGCTCCCGTGACCACAGAGAATGGTTTAAGGGCAAGTGTTCATTGCATCTCCCTGAGAAGGCCCCTTAGCGTTTTTCAGTTTGCACTTTGAGATCCTCTTTTACAGTCTTCCATATATGATGTGGCCATTAATAGATATTTTTTTGTGAGAATGTGCAATTTTTTTGAAGAACATAGTGATTTTGGGAAAAGAGGGAAAAAAGCACACACATTTTCTGATGCAGAAGGACATCAATTCACAATTTGATCTGGAGCTTTCTGTTCATTACACACATGGGTGCACTGTACAATTTTTTTTTTTACTGAAAATATAGGGCACCACCTCATTTTGTCAATATCTTCTTTCCCTTCAAAATCTTGTGTCTCAAAGAGCTTCCTTCTGTTTCCACACTTATACTGTCTCCCACACACCCACGGGGTGGGCTATGCCTCAACTGACCCCTCTTGCTGAGCAAGAAAGGTGTTTCTGGTAGGGTCTGTAGAGCACAATTTGCCTACTTTTCATACAGATATGAATGTGAAGTGTGATTAATGCTCTTAGGGCTCAGAGAAGCTGTCCAGTTTCTTGTATTTGTGGGAACTCCCCAAGATCAGGAGTGCAGGATTTTGATCCTCCTGTGATCCTTCTGCTCATGTGGAATGAGTTTTGAAGTCATTTCGATGAAGGTAGGTAGACGGATCCAGGATTTTTGGGAAGCTGAGCTGATACACTACACTGAGTTGTGGTCCCTTGGCAGGATCATGGGCATTGACCAGTGCACCTTACCCTAATTCCTTTTTGATTTTGTAGCATTTTGCACAGATCAGGCCTTTCACTGTGCACCCTCAATAGTCTTCAGAAGCTAGGGTTGATAGGAAGTTCTTGGCACAGGAAATCAAGCCATTTCCATAGGTCACCGTGTTGGTGACCATGCTGCCAGGCTTACTGAGTTGGAAATCTACAATGTTTATGTAGGAACTCTTCAAAAGCCTGACACAAGGAAGGACACAAAAGGTCATTATTGCAGGTTATGGGGTTTGGCTGTCTCACTACTTTGAAGTCACCAAAGCAAAAGCAGGGGTCATCATGCTTATGTCTTCCTCACTGGGGACAGGATACCTTAGCATTTTTCACTGACTGTCTTTGTCTTCTCTCTGTATTCAGGTCAGTCCTGTTCCTAAGAAAATGTTGACTTCAGAAAGCCAACAGATCTTTGCTTACACAGAGATAGATGTTTACCCTGTTCTAAAATTGTGTTCTCTCCACACTGTGCACCCAGGGGAATTCTGTGTACCTGGCCCATGTGGACATCATTTGGGAATGTGTGACCAGGGATGGCCAAGTTCACATCTTCTATGTTCTTAGTATTTTTTATTTTCCCATAGGAGTTCAATTAACAAACAAGTGTTTCATGAGACAACAATTAAAAGTTCTGAAGTGGTGTCAATGGAATATTAAACCCAGTGGGTCCCTGGTACAAGGCAAGTGCCCTACAGAAGCTGCCTTCACAGAGTTCATAAATGCTGTGTGCCTGTGATGTGCACTGAATTCAGGCAGATGCTGTCCCCAAACTCAGTCCATAGCAAGATCTCAGCAAGCGTCTTTCCCACAACATATGCTCCATACCACCTTGCTGTATGTTGAGGAGGACAGGAGGTGGCAGGCCCACCATGGTTTGGGGTAGAGACGTACACGGAATCATGTCGCCAACTTGGGCCACCTATGCAGTGCTAGGATTAGGGTTGGGATAAGGGTTGGCTTGATCTGAGTAGAAAAGTCCAGACAGCAGGAGGCACATGGATGCATCTCTGGTTTTGGTTGTGCTGAAAGAGCACAACATAATCAGGGCAGATGATGAAAAGGCTGCTGGGGCCAGATGATTTGTCTCTGGATAGGAATGGCCCTATATACCCCTCTCACTGTGGTGACAATGCAAGCTCCGTGTCCCACAAAGGATTCCTGCACAGTCGATTTCTCTTTTCATTTCCATACACTGCATCATCTTCAGATAGGGGGAAAGCTCAAAATATTTTTTTTTATCTACAAAGTTGACAGACTAATGACATTCAGGAAGCATCAATGGCTGTTTGATAACCTCTGTGGATGGAACTGCGATGCTCTTTCCCAAATGTATGTATCTCCAAGCGTTGTTACAGAGAGAGACCACTGGCATCAAGGCTGAGGTGTTTGTCTCTGTTTCCAAAATCACACAATACAAATATGTCCCCACTCGAGCCTCTCACCATGTATCCATACTAGGTTGCATTCTGAGTTAGCCCTTTACACGTACAATAGGAAGCCCTCTATTTGTATATGTCTGCAATCACACTTCTTACACAGCTGACTGCCATACTTCTCAAACCAGACTGCCATTCTGTCTCCCTTGAATATGAAGTAATGTCTGAGGTGATTCCCCACTGATATTTGTTTTCCAAATATGAGCACATAGAGTCTTAGAACACAGAAACAACCGTCTGTGGTTGAAGATTGAATTCATGCCTCATTTCTCTCAGACAAGTCCCGAGGGTCTCAGGATATATCAGAGGCAACACATTTCCATCCTCATGGCATCTATCCTACCTCATTTCTCACCCTCTATACCGAGATTGAGACCTGAGAGGCCTAAGCAAGCTTGACCCTCTCGGCCTCTTTCATTTCTGGTGCTAGGTGATCACTCTCCTGTGATCCTTTGTCCACAGGTGTGTTAGTAAATGTGAACTCCTGAGAGTGCCCTTTCCTGACTTGCTTTAATACCAAACCCTCCCCTCATATGGATCTTTAGGCACTTGCTCTGTATTTCTTTTCTGCAAAGTACTTCAATGTGTACTATGACACATATGCAATCACATGTATGTCTTCATAAGGATATGGGTTTTGTGATCTGTTCCAGCAATGAACCAATTTATGTAAGCCTGAATAGAATCAATGCTTCATGAATTTCCATCAGGACAATTCAAATGTAATCCCATCACCCTGGTGAATTCAGGGTTCTCCCGGGATACTACAGCCAAATTTGTCTAGCATGGGGCTTTGTATTTCGAGGACCAACGCTGTCTTTTTCCCTCAAGTTCTTCGCAGTTCTCTTGATAGGAAAGAAACATTGTGTAGAGAACCAAATGGACCAGATGCTTGAGGGAGGCCATTGAGGGAGCATGATGATATGGAAAGACACATGGGACTGTGGCAGTTGATGGTCTCTGGCTCCCTTACCTCATCCAGTTGGAAGAGGTTTTGTCCTTTAATCAACATAATCATAGAAGTTTCTCCCTTTGGTGGTCTGTTTTGCAGCAAAGCTGCTAAAGGTTTTTCTATTGTAATTCTTTGGTGTGGAGGTAGTAGTCAGAAAAACTATTTTACCCTCCTGAAATCAAAGCTCTTTCAGACCTCATGAGGATTTTACCACCAATGGTGATGACGGGACATTTTCTTTGCTTGTCATCTACACATACAAGTCTGTCTGTCCCAGGAGGGCAGTAGTCCCAAAAGGGAAGAGCCACCCATTTGTCTCTGCCCAACTTTGGCCCCACTTACCCTCTGATCCTTACACTTGTGTGTAAGCCCAATCTTCTTGCACAGTCCACTAGAAGACAGTGTTAACCCATATTGTGTCTATCTATGTCTAGCATGTGGGAGGTGAGATCCCTGATATCCACAGAAGGGATGTGGGAAGCCAGAGAACAGGGTAAGAGGAAATCACTTCTCATCACCCTGGTGGGGGATTCTTCCTTTTGTGTGATTTGGCCAAAGCAGAGTCCCACCAGCCTATCCCATGCATCCTTTCTCACTCCAAAACCAGCCCCAATGATGCCTGATGGCCCGATCCTCAACCCAGGGAGGCAGACTGAAAGCTGTACTGCTGGGATTCGGTATGTCCACCATACTGTTTTAATAAACATAGGTGTGCATAGACAGAACACTTGTCAATGCACAGGTCTTGATGCTTCTCATAGTCTGGATGTGAAAGGAGCAGGGATTAGGATAGCTGTAGGGCATGTTGCTTTACTTGAAGAGCTTCAGGGGGGAGGAGACCACTCACTCATGTCACTGAGCCTCCATTCAGTATTCTGGGACATATTTGAAAGGCAGGAAGGGAGAGATTTAGGCACCTAATGCCTACAAGAAATTACTGTAACAAGATATATCATGCCACTTTGCAAGGCTCATTCACAGACGTTTTCAACATTGTGGTGTTGGCTGACATCCTGGTACAAAAGCCCCTTTCCTTCCTGTGGCTATACATCCACGTTGACCTACTTTGTCCTCAGTTCTACGTTGGAGCAGAGCAGGTAAGCAAAGTTTGTGGTCTGTACGGTTAGACTCTCTTTGGTCTGGGAACACATGAGGGTCTCCCATCAAATTCCATTTTAATATATTGATGGGCAACTAACTGTTTTATCTTTAAAACACCTACTCATTCACAAAATACACTTTGAGGGCACATTATGTAGTTTAGGCATTATGCACATGCCTGTGCTCGCAACACCAAGATTGTAGGGATGTTATTGTAACAGGCCATTTTATTAGACATCAAAGTGTGTCAATTGTTTTATATTAAATTTCATGCTTTTGCACTATAGTTTAACTCCATATTCCTATCCTCACTGTTCACATTTTAATTCAGGAGCTCGGAGAATTTACAAGGTCCAGTACAAAATTTAGCCTCTGTTTCACTGAGCATAAGTCATGGCCTATCTAAAGTGCACTCCACACCTATTCCATACTGATCTGTGCCACTAGAGGACTTAACGGAACTACAGTGTCCAGATTATTTGGTCCTAGGCAATTCTTGTCTAGAAAATCTGCAGGTGTACTTGCTTCTCCATCAGGGGACACTGGAATCTGGGCCCCTTCTGAGCCATTTATGGTCAACACCTCTAGTGTTCTGCCCAATCCCTTCACCCTAGATTCATTAAATAAGGTGTGCAGGGCATTGCCTTCAAAGAACGTATCACAAAGGTAAAGGCCACATGCACTTATTTAATTTTTAGTTCTTACTGTATATTTTAAGAAGTGTGGCTTTAAGTACTACTTTGACAATTCTTGGGAGATCCTGAGGAGTATGCATATTACAGGGAGAAGTGAGGGTATATGTGGATACTGAATTCACCATTCAAAACCAATCCCTTCAGGCTCCATTGTTTCAGTTTTTTTCTATAAAGTGAGTGTGATGGATATGGGACAAGAATAAAGATAGAGGTGGCTTAAAAGTATCTAGACAAAAAAGAAGCATGTGAAATTTGCATGTTGTCATATATGGGAAAAAATATTGTATTTGAATTTGTTGGGTCCCATCAATTCTGTTTGAATAAAGTTGTCCTGCTGGCAAATGCTCTTCAGTTTCACAATCCATAGCATGCTTATTCTTAATGTTCCTGTGGCCGTGGCATTTGCGGATGTTCGCCAATGTGTTTTGCAACAGGACAGTGTCTGAATGTGAGATTACAGTGGTGCTATCAATTTACTGATCATCTGCCCTCACTTTTGAAACCTCAAGATAAATTTCTTTGGTGTTCTTTGACTCATGCAGTTTAAATTTTAATAGTGATATCATTCATTCTCCCATTTCTCATCACACATTCTGAGGCCTCTGAGAAAAATCAGGTATTGACCAGTTTCTCAGAGAGCTTAAAATGTAGAGTGCAGGCAGGCTGACCAAAGGAGTCTAAACAGGATGAGGCTGACCTAATTAACACTCAGGAAAAGTTGTTACTTCTTCTTACATGGTTGGCCATTGGAAGTCAGTCCACCATGGTCCAGATTCTGCTAAATAGTGTGAACTATAAGAAGTCCTTAGGTCAAGCATAACTTATGATTTAATCATCAAGCCTGAAGCTCCTCAGTGATTGGAGATGCTTTCTTTGAGTGATAAGTTCTGCCACTGGGTAGCCTATATCCTACTTCTACAGGGATCATTGGCTCTACAAACAGCCTATATATAAGTAAGCATCCCTCAGTCAGACGGTCATAGTGTCTCTGTCAATTCAGCATGACAGAACTGTGCATGAAATGGCCCATCAGGTGAATGGTGGAGTGGTATATGGACACAAACACATATGCTTTATGAAACTATGAAATTCTTAACAAGTTTGTAAGTACTTTAGAGCAGCCAAGGATGAGATTGTACTACTATGATACTGTGATCTCAAACATGTAATGAAACGTTTCCGTATCTCTGAAACTCTTTACATTTCCCTCCCATTACCTGCATTAATGTCCATGAGGAAGATTTTCTTGTCAACTGGTTTGGGAAATACTCACCGTTTGCCCCCTCTGAAGGCCACCCCAGAACCTTTGACTATAAGGTAATGAAGTGTTTTGATAGGTATGTGTTTGCAATATCTGGAGACACTCATTACGTGCAGAAAATTCTGGATAAGACAGCAGCCTAAGGACAAACGGAAAATGTTTTCTGATCTATCACTAAGGTCTGTGACCCTCTTGGGAGCACCACCTAGTATTATCAGATCCTTCAATGGGACAAAGCATCATCTCTGACCTCTGTTATATTCTTAAACTATTTCCAAAAGTAAGACGGCCTTTCAGGACAAATGTACAATAAATTTCATGTATCTTTGAGCACACTCCATGAAATTATCAAGACCCTTCTCCTTTCTACCTTCACCTTCCAAATATCCTCGTTCAGGCTAATAGCCTCTTGTTCACCTTGTCTCCTCTATTTTTTTTATCTTTGCACCCCCATGGGTAACCATTAGATTAGGGGCAACATCAAAGATTCCTAGCAATATTTTTTCATGTTGTTGACCAGGGTAACAGACTTTCCATGAATTTCACCATAACACCATGACTTCATCTGTGTTTCAACTCCAGACACATAAAAGCAGACCAACACTGCTTGTCACACTTTAGGAAAACTAGAGAGCATGATGACATGTCTGAAACCAGGAACTGATTCAATGATCAACTGCTCATTTGCCCTGGACGACAACCAGAACTCCCTTAATAACCATGAATACTATTTTTCCCACATGTGCTCTTGCTCACCATCAGGCAGCCAGGTGTTACAGCAGTGTTCAACAGCAGACCTACCTCCTCTTATCCTAATGAAAGCCATTCCAAACTGCTTTTATCGTTCATTTTTATATTTTCTTCATTTGCAGCTTATTTATGGGTGCATAGATATTCATGATTATTTTATACATTCGAAAAGTTTGTTTTAATAGCCACTTACCTCACATGCCACGGCTTGTGTTTTGCATGGTTGCTTAACATCAAACACATGCCTTGTCTACTCCTGAGATTCAGCCTGATTTCAACCAGGTCTGTGTCGGGATGTCGGTCCTGGTTCCTTTGCACCCTCACGTTGCTGATCCATTTGAGAGGCTGGTCTATACTTCATTTCAGGAGAGCCTCATTCTCCTGCACCAGGTCCTTAATGGCAGGCCTCCGTTGTCACTGGACAGCTGGTGGAGAGGCTCTGAGTCCTGGAGAGAAAACAAGAGCTTTTCTGAAAGGGGAAATAGCTGCAGAGATTATTCCACCAGAAAGCCACTGTGACTCCCTTTAATGTGTCAGTGAAGTCTCCAAAAGTATTGTGTGAGCACTGTCTTGTCAGCACCAGCCCTGCTCTGACACAAAGGAGCAAAATTCATTCAGATTTTTGTCAACACAGAAGAGAGCTATGGAAAGATGGATAGATAGATGACACATGATAGATACATAGAGAGGAAGATAGATAAGTAGATGATAGATGGGCGAAAGATCAATAAACACATGATGGGTAGATAGATAGACAGAGATATGATACATAATTAGATAAATAAATGATAGATACATAGATGATACATAGATATATGAAAGATAGATGATAGGTAGATAGATAGATAGATAGATAGATAGATAGATAGATAGATAGTTAATAGATAGATAGATCCACAGACAGACAGATAACAGATAGATAGTTAGTCTAGCAACAAGTGTTGTTTACCAGGCTACTCTGCTCCATCCTGTCATATTATGACATCTGCAGAGCCCAGCGTAATTCCTTTTCATGATCTCATAGCAGTTTTTCTCCTCATCTCCCATTTCTGTCCATATTCCCCTGGTGAAACAGATGGAAATGATCTGGAGGTATCTTCACCTTGGAGAACATTCAAGGATTTTTCTGTAAAACAGCAATGGAAGTGAGATCCTGGAGAGGGCCTTCAATTCCTCTTCAGTTCAGTTGGCAGACTGACTGAGGCCTCTGGTTGTCGCTGCTCTGCCAAGACACAACTGTCTGCCTTTCAGTGGTGTCCCAGTAACCCCATACACTGAAATTTTTCCCATTTCCCTGACATTTCTGAGTAAAGGTGGTTCCTCTCATTCCCTTGAAAATTCTGCCCCATGCTGACAGAGGGCTACTCTGTGGGATTGGAGTTAGTGTAGCTTTAAGGAAGCTCTGTCTCCAGTTCAGCTCCTCCAGGTAATGTCCTCAGTCCCTCAGAGCATTCTGAGCCTTCTCCAAGGTTTTAAACACCATGTTCTCTGACTCTATACATTGTTTTCTCCAACACCTAGTGCATGCTGCACATGTACATAGAAGGCCGATCCACAGGGCTCGCAATCGGTGAAAACAGGGTCAGCTCCATCAGCAGCTATGTCCATCCTGTCAGTATCCCTTGTCCTGGAGATCACTCTGAGCCTTTTCCAAGCAGGCTTGATATTTTTCTAGCCCTTCCTTGTGCTGTTCAACTTCTTGTCACCCATGACCAAACCCATGCATTCTGCAAGAGGTAAGGGAAAGAGACACCACAGCTGCCAGTTGTTGGCCCATTTCTGAAGCAGGTAGCACTCTAACCAGTCATGTGCCATTGGGTACTATACTTTCCACCTAAGGGCACTCTGGAAATTGTCCTGTCTCACCTAAGAATACACTGCCATGGAGAATTGTTTTCTCCCTCACACCAAGTGCACTCCTAACAAGGGAGAGGAGATATCCAGAAGGCTGTGTCCTGAAGAGATCTCAGTTATCTCTGCCACCACCCCTGACCTTCTTCATGGAGTCCCTGGTTCATCAGGGCACTTGGGGCCTTCTCCTGGCTGCTCTCATATGGCTTCCCCAGCTCTCTTTTTCTCCCTCTCCACCCAGGGCACACTAACATGGACAGCAATGCCACAGTGTAGTTTGGTTAACTGCGGAGTCCTGGGTCACCTCTCAACAATCCCGCTCCTCACACTCAATTCCAGGATGTGAGAACACCATGGGCCTTCTCACTGATGTCCTCACACAACCCTTTGATACAGGATCCTCATTGTACTACGTTGTGCCTGCACATACCTAAGGTGGACCCACCCAGGGTCCAGTCAACAAGAGAGTTCTGACCGTGCTCTGCTACCAGGGCCATCTCCAAACACTTACTGGATGCCAAAACACAACTTTGGCTCAGGTGCTACTTTCCCCACCTCTGCTTCAGGGCACTATTGTGGCACATGGTCAGCTCCCATTGTCTCCTGACATCGAGTCTCAGGCAAATGCAGAAGTAGAATGCATTGAGGACACTGATCGCCTTTACCCCCCTTTAGTAGGTTGCCTAAAAAGGGGAGACACATGGACACAGCAGAACAAGAACATAGATGGGGCCTAGTCTGCAGAGACACTGAGGACAGCCTGTCGGAGGTAGTGAGCTCACTGTTCCCACTGCTTCCCTCCCACTACGACCCGATGTGAAATAAGCATGGCCTCTGGAGCAGAGGCAGCAGATATAGTTAGTTGTGTAGGGGAGTGAGGGTGACAGGAAATGTGCCCCTCTCAGGGAGTGGTTCTGTACTTCTGCCCTGATACGATATCCAGTCTGGGCATATGCCTTGTCCATCCTTTTCCAGCCACATGCAGCGGAGCTTGCACATTCTCCCTTATAGCAGATGGGTCCCTCATTTTGACATTGATATCTGCTTGCATCTGTTCTAACCCCACAGAAATGGGTTCTGTCTGGACTGTGATGTTCTTTTTCAGCCTCTTGGAAACTACTTTGTACCTAATTGCCTCAGGTTGACTGGGAAATGGCTGTCACTGCTGGCTGCTGTGTCCTGAATACAGAGATATAGAACCTGTGTTTGCTCATGAACAATTGGCAAGCAGGAGAATACTACAGCTCCACTAACTTCCTTACAATGTAAGTTGGATCTACGTTTTCAGTCTCACCTGAGAAAAGTGGATGTAACAATAGGACAGGCCAAGAGCCCCATCACTGGCTTGTAGAAGACAACTTGCACAAGCTGAGGACTGAAAGGCTTGTGAAACAAAAACCTGGGAGCAGACTTGGTTTCAGGAACAGCTCAGCTGTTAAACTGACTGACAGCCCCACCCTCCTTATTTCCCTTGGATTCTTGGACTCTCTGACACAGCCTTGCAGTATGCCTACAGGACACTGCAAATCAGTATCCCAGTCAGAGGGTCCTGGTTTAATGTCCCAGAAGGTGAAACTTCCATGCCCAGAATAACATCATAAAAGTGTCAGGGAGGATTCTGATTTGCTGGTCTTGTGCCATCCACAAGCTCAAACCCAATCATTGGTAGCAAGGGGAAGGGATACTGTGATTGTGAAGGCAAAATCACAAGTTCTCTCCATGGAGTTTCCGTGACCACCACCAAGTTTATGTCCTAACATAGGGGCAGGTTTGGTGTGCAGAGTAAGTGTGCTGATTGTATGCAGACCATTGCACTCACAGGTTCCTAGAGGGTTTTTGAGAGATTGCCTGGGCATAGCCCTCAGCATATTGGGAGGACAGACAGTAATCCTGAATATAACCCATCCTCAACTGCATCTATAGGCATGTCCTAAGACATAATTCAAGGAATGTCTCTGGTCACCAGGACTATCTCTCTTTCTTCAGGCAGACTAGCCTGTCGCAATACATGATGTAACTTGTTGACTTTCTCCTATGGAGATTCTTCCAAAACAGTCCTTTCTAATATGCCAATTGTTTCAGAGAGCGAGATGTGTTTCCAAAGGTAACCGCTCAAATTCTCTCCGTTGTGTATGAGGCACTGCAGGTTCATGAGGAAAATAAGGTGAGCCCTTCCACAGAGATTACTCTCATGAGCACTGACCTTGGCTGTGAGGCTCAAAGAAGGAGTTGAAAATGCTTCTACCAGGACTGATGCGCCCCCATTCCTGTAAGGATTCTAGCCTCACTTCCCTCAGATCCCAGCACTAAACACTGAGATTTGTCCTCTGTACCCAATGCCAGGGCCCATACTGGAATACTTTTTCCTACTTTTCAATGGTTAAGGAAGCCCTTTGGCCCCAGTAAAATTGGCCCAACATTGGAAAGGCGCTGTGTATTGCAAATCACCTTTTTTTCCTGTCTGTTTTCTTGAAATGGAAGCACTATGTTGCTGAGCCATGGGGTTGATTCTCTCCTCTTGTGAGGGCTTCACATTGTGTCTTCTGTGGCACTGGCTAGGCATGGTGACACAATCACAATGCCACTGGAATTCTTGCATTCTGACAAAAATAGTTAAAAAACCATGCGTATCGCAACATCAGCTGTGGTTCTCTGCACACTTCGAATTCAGTTATAGTTCCCTTTGGGCTTGGTTTCCTCAGGATTCCAAGTTTATTTCTGGGTCTTTCTGTAGGAAACTTATGCCAAATGTAGAATTTGCAGGAGGTGACAAATGTTTGCCTTGTGCTCTCCAAGAGCTCAGCAGACACGTGACAAAGAAATGATCAGGTTCTGAACAGTCACTGTGTCTGGAGGATGATGGAAGCTTTCAGGGTCATTGGGATAATCAATAGACTGAGGTCTGGGCTCATGACAAAGTACACTCTGTAGCATTGGGTGATCATGGCACTGGTTAAACCAGAGACCAGAGTCAGTCATTGCTCAACCATCCCCACACACTTTTGGCTGCCCTCAGGACTTTGTGGCCCATGGGCTGGTCCTTGACATTAGTATCTGGAAAGAAGAAATCAACCTGTGCACAGGCAAGCTTCAATCTTCAGGATTCTTGAAGACTTTGTGGATGCTAATGGGAGTTCTCTTGGGATGTTTGTAGCTTGTGTGACATCAGGGATAATGCTTCAGAGTCCCTGCCCTTAAAAAGCAATTACAGCATGTAATGAATGGGACAAAGGGGGCAGCTACATAAAATGGAGTAAAAATAACATCTTTAACAAATGGTGTTAGGAGAACTGGACACCTATATGCAAACAAATGAATCTCAAACACCAATTTACACCGTACACAAAAATAAATTCAAGGTGTTTAAGACACTTAAATATACACCATGAAACCATTAAAGTCCTGGAGGAGAACATAGGCAGGAAAATCTCAGATATTGTACGTAGAAACATTTTTACTGACACGTCCCCTAGAGCAAGGGACATAAAGGAAAGAATAAACACATGGGATCTCATCAAAATAAAAAGCTTCTGCATGGCTAAAGAAAACAGTATTAAAATAAAAAGAGAACCAACTGTATGGGAAAACATATTTGCCAATGATACCTCAGACAAGGATTTAATCTCCAAAATATATAAAGAACTTACACGACTTCACACAAAGAAGACAAGAATCCCAATTAAAAAATGGGCAAAGGACCTGAATAGGCATTTCTCCAAGGAGGACATGCAGAGGATCCAGAAACACATGAAAAGATGCTCAATATCACTAGCTATTACAGAGATGCAAATTAAAACCACAATGAGATACAACTTCACACCAGTCAGAATGGCCATCA
>JAPYXV010000016.1:1002486-1065995 GCA_028533065.1 Trachops cirrhosus | reverse complement strand
TATGGTACATCTACACAATGGAATTCTATGCAGCTGAAAGAAAGAAGGAACTTATACCCTTTGTAACAGCATGGATGGAGCTGGAAAGCATTATGCTAAGCGAAATAAGCCAGGCAGTGAAATACAAATACTATATGATCTCGCCTTTAACAGGAACCTAAACAACAAAACAAAGAACCAAGTAAAGTATAACAGAAGACACTGAAATAGAGTGCAGGTAGTCAGTGACCAGAGAGGAGAGGGGAGGGAATTTCAGGGGAGAAGGGTAGGGTTTACAGGAACAAATATAGAGGACACATGGACAAAACTAGGGGGGTTGGACAGGGGAGGGAGGTGGGGAGGAATGGGTGGGTTGGCTGGAATGGGAATAAAGGATAGAAATTGTACTGAATAAACTAAAATAAAAAAATGTAAAAAAAGAAGATGTAAGAGTGTCCTCAAGAGGCAAAGCTACCTCTGTGTGACAGCACAATGGCAAGGCACCCCACAGATGTCCAACTGCTGAATGCAGACTGACTCTTCCACATAACATTACCTGAGGACTCTCTCCTACACTTTTTCCTCTTGTAAACTCACAAGATATACTATTGTGTTCTCTAGTTTTCCATGTGATTTAAAAAAAAAAAACTAATGTAGCCAGATATTCTGAGTATGATGTCACTTCCTAGCTATATTCCTCTCAGCAAGTAACTTAATCTTCAACATATTGGTATCTCTCACCTCCATGATGGTAGCAAAACTAATTCTATCTAATTTGTGTGGCACTTTAGTGTGTTGAGTACTTCAAAACAATACTCAGCATGGCGCTGGCAGGCATTGTGTGTATACCCTGTGTTTCTGATTCGGTTGGCTACTTTTCTCCCATGTTGTGACTCTGGTGGTATCATATAATCCTAAATTATCCTCTAGTCCCAAGAACTCTAGAGTATCTTTGTTGAACATCTTCTGAAAAGAATCAGGTAAGAAGCCTGGATACTGTGGGAGTAATTTTCTTCATGCCGTGCTAAGTAATTTACCTTTCAGGCAGAGTGAACAATAATAATGGGAATTCTTTAGAACTGCTCATGCAGGCTTTTGTTACTGGCTATCTGGCTAGACATCTTGGCTGAACTTCCCACTTAAAACAATTTAAGATGCTGGACAAAACAGTAATAATCCTTTAGTGATATAATTCACAGGCCAAAATGAAGATTTCCTCAAGGGAGAAAACTCAGTGAAGGCTGAAAATCAGGACTCAGAAGTTTACCTTTGCTTTGATGGCATTTGCTCAATGAATTTGATCAGAGTTCAGCCATTTGGGGCCTAAAGGTAAACATGGCCCATAGAGGTTTGTTAAGAAAGAGGGTCTACCTACACTTGAAATTCCAACAACAGGCATGCCTAAGGAAAGAATGGCAGGGACATAAACAAGTAAGGCATTCCCAGGGAGGTGTCAGGAACATTGCTACATTGAACTTTTTGCTCTCTGGGTGGGCAAAGCACCTCCTCTGAGAACCAGAACCAAGAGCTGTGTTTTCCCTCAGGGAACACACAAGATTGATTTGGCAAATGCTTAAGCCCAGACTGGAATTTAAGGTATTCCTGTTCAGGAGTCATTAAGGATTTTCATAGATAGCAATGGTGCCTGGAAGAATACTTCTAACATAGCAGCTGCAAAATAATTTTGACAGATTATCATTCCCAGAAACATCACACACACACACACACACACACACACACGAATGATGAAATATATTTTGAATGTAAATGGTTTATGACCAAATGTATTCACATGTAAAATGCACATTCATTAAAATTACATATATAGTCACTTATAGGTGAAATGTACAAAAATATATTTGTGAACTAGTGAATATGTATACACATTTGTTTATTTACATTTTGAGAATTTTTTAAGATTTTATTTATTATTTTTTTGAGAGAGGGGAGAGGAGGGAGATAGACAGAGAGAGGTACCTCAATTCACATTTGCCTCTCATGGATCCCCCTGCTGAGGACGCAGCCTTCAACTCTTGTGCATGGCATGACTGCGAATTGACCCAGTGAACCTTTAGCTCTCAGGTCTGTGGTCAATACATGGAACCACACCAGCCAGGGCAATATGCATATATATACTTATAAATGTACACATGTGTCTCTATAAATAATTAAATGTGCATACATATGTTTTCATTTACAAGAAAGACAGCCAAATGAGAACCTGAAGGAAAAGAACTTGAGATGCTGGAATTCACAGAGGTAAAATATGAACTAACTGTGTATAACAAGTTATAAGAAATTTCAAGAATGTTGCTGAAATACGAACAAAGGTACAGCTACATTCCATGTTTGAGAGAGCAATAGGTGTTTGAAAACTACCATGTGCAATATCCAGAGGTACACAGTATCATTGAAAATTAAAAATAAATTAAATGGGAGCTCAGTGGGTTGGAACATCATACCCCACTCTAAAAGAATGCAGTTTCAATCCCTGCCCAGGGCACACACATGCCCTCTGCAGGGACTGCAGGTTCCATCACCAGATGAGGCATAGAGGTGTTCCAATTATTCAATGATTCTCTCTCACAGCATTGTTTTTCTCTCTACCTAAAACTAACCAGTATAAGTGTTGAGCTAGACAGCAAATGGGACAACAGCAATGAAGAAAAAACACAACTGGAAGGCTCACTTAACAATACAAGGCCATTCAAGGGCATCAGTTCAGGTAAGAATGAGACTACGCCACTGAAATCCAAAGGTAATCTCCTAGAGAAGGACACCCACCAACTTCTGGGAGTCACAGCAGGTCTTTAATACTTAGAAACAAACACAAAGAGACAGAGAAAAATTCAGAAAGAAAGAGTTCCCAAATAATAGAATGGGAGGAATCTACAGAAAACCAGAAAAACAGCATACTGGTAAATTCAAAGTTTTGTAAATACAGATGCTCAACAGGAGGAAAACAGACATACAAACCATAAAAAAGAACAGGGCACAAATAAAGAATAACATATCTAAATTAAAGAATATACCAAAAGAATAATCAGTAGGTTGAATAAAGCAGAGGATCAAATCAGCACACTAGAAACCAGGTAGGGAAAGAGCAACTTCATCAGAGCAGCACAAAATATAATATTTTATAGGCAGGAAGATACTTGAAGGGATCTATTGGGCAAGATGAAATGTAACAATACTCTCATGCCAGAGGTAACGGAAGGGGAAGAAAGAGAGCAAAGGATAGAATATCTGATTAAGAAATAATGACAGTATTTGGCCAAGATAGAGGTGTAGGTATTAACCCTGGCACAACTAAAAGGAGGATAAGAACCCATCTCAAATCAATAAACAACCAGATGACCGAAAATCAAACTGCGTGGAGCTCTGGGCCCCAAGAAAATAAAGAGGCAGTGAAAAAGAAAAAAAAACAGATATAATTTCCATTATATAATTAATAATTTCCATTAGTTTGCTTGTTTCCAATCCACAGACATGCATTTATACTTCTGCCATCCAAAAGAAACAAGGTCCAGGAATCCTCTGCCCATTTTACCCAGTGAAGTCCAGCAGAAGCTATAGTGACTCTGCTCTCTGGACCCATGTCCTTAGATTAGATGTCCCATTTTCTGAAAAATGCTTGTAGGACTTCTCAGACTGTTGTGTGTGTGTGTGTGTGGGGTGGTCACAGGTGTTATCTTTCAAGATACAAACATAGTTGCATCTTGTCTTTTTCTGAATCCTTTTTAGAAATGTGCTATTTTAACATACCCATGGCTCACATAGTTGCTTCTCCCCTTGGTTTTTCTACACTACATGTTGCTCCATTTTTTGTGTTTGAATGTTTGAACACTGTGGAAGTTATTACCTGTCCACGAAGTGTATGGGTGGAAGTTAGTAACTCATCGGTTTCCCAGGAGCACAATGCATTGTTAACCACATTCTTCATGCTTTTATGTGCCTCTTACTGACACCGGGGTTCACAAGGTAGGGCACAAGGACCTAGAGGAAAGTAGTAGATCCTGATCACAGTCACGTGCAACAAAGCCATTTGGCAGGCTTCAGGAGGACCACGTCCACCCTGAAGAACTGCTCTGGTTGGGGCACCCTGCTGCTGCCTGGTGTGTCCCTCATCAGCAGCTGGAGAACAAGCAACCAGAAACCGCCATGCCTCTTGGCTGAGGCTGAGTGAAAGGAACCTGCCAGATGTAGAAGAGCCAATCCCTAAGGGGTGGGGCGGGTCTTTCTCCAACCCTCCCAGCACGAATCTGAGAGAGGGACTCCATTCCCTGTCCTGCACTCTCAGCTCTCAGCTTCTTCTTACAGCCCACAGGTGGGCAGGGCCCCGGGTCTAAGCGCTGATGGGTGCATTGTGACTTCCACGTGGTCTTACCCTCAGGAACATCACCCTCTGTGACATCATGCCTCCCAGTTCCTCAAGAGCAGCAGTTCTGAGGGAACCCCGCCCCAAGAAGGGCAGCGCAGCAGGGTCTCTGTGAGACAGAGAGGTCAATGGGGTACTTTGCTGTGTGAAACTTTTAGCCCTCGCTCCTCAAAGCCCAGATTAAGAGAGCCCAGGTAAACTAATGTTGAGGCTCAAGGGCCCCACATATCTGTTTAAATGGATGACACCAAAACACCTTGCCCAGAAAAGCTCTGTATCCACCAAGAGCTTAGACCCACAAACACCCTAAAACTCCACTAACCCCTCATCCTGGGCTACCCTACTCACTAACAGCAGAAAAAGTCCTAATCTCCCCATATTCAGACACCCTAAATGCCTGTGTCCTGGGGACACAGGGTCAATGAACCAAAAGCCCATTGGTGCTTGTGGGTAAGACCACTGAGAGGCCCTAAATCTAGTCAGCCTCAGAGATCACAAAGCCTGTCCCTGTAAGCCCCTTACAAGCCCTCAGACTGAATGGCTCCAGATCTTGTCCTGATAGACCTCAAGTCCTGAGGTCTGACAGTATTCCAATTCCAAGAAAATGCTTCAGTCTCTCACGTGTTTTACTTCACTGCCCAAGTTGAAGTCCAGAAACCCTTCCCTGGTAAAGGTGCCTATTCTATCACCATCACAGACCTTCCACAAGGTCAGTGCGGTCTGTGCTCCAGAGGACAGGCTTCCCTTGAGGTGGCCCTATATGTGGTTAGGGGGTGTACAGTGCACATCATGATTGGCTGCTTTGTGTTGCCTGGTGGCTTATGCCACCTCTAGTACCTAGTCCCGTAGCTTGACCCCCATGAGCTTATGCAGTGTGAACCTGTAGAAAGTGGATCCTGGACTCCTATGTTGTTGTGAGTTCACAGGGAAAAAAACCCCAGGGTGGTCTCAGGGATCAGGGAATGTACCAAGAGGGACAGAGTTGGTCAGAGAGATGCACCAGCAATCAACAGGCACCAGGCATGACAGGTGGAAACTCTGCCTGTGTTTAGATTGCAGGAAGCGTGGGTGTGAACAGTGTTGCACGTGGCAGGGCCTGCTGAGGCCAGAGGGGAAAAGGCAGAGTTCCAGGTTCCAGGAAGCTAACCAAGAGGTACAAAGCTGGTAAGCAAGCTAGCTGCCTTGGAATTGAGACATCACCTGGCAGCAGCACTGGTCCTGTCTGAACAAGTGCAGTGGCAGGTTGTGGGGCAGGGTAGCAGAAATATATTGGGACTAGAAATGTCAAGACCAGTGTAAGGCCACCTCAGAGAAGACACACAGTGATATCCTGCACAAAGAGGTACTAGCAGGAGTGACAGAGCTGGGGACAGAGCAGCCACAGTGATATGCCAATGTCTGGCCAAGGGTCAGCACTCTTGGTCCTTATGCTGGGTTCACTGACTGAGAGAATAAGACTTGGGGTCACAGAACACTGCAGTGCAAACCTATGACAGAACACAGAGTTCCCTCCCTTAGGACCCAGGAAGACTACTCAGAGGGACAGTGCTGTTGAAAGAGCTGAGCCAATGATGTGCTCACACGTGTATAATGGGATGGACGGATGGAATACTCATGGGAATGATGGGACTCAGTCTTGCACAACAATGCCAGTGAAACTGGAGCAGGACTGGTGTCCTGAGGAAAACTCGCCAGAAGTAGAGGGACAATTATGTTCCTCTTCACTGAACAGAGATCACCAGTGTCCTCAGACTTTCCTTGCACTGAGGAGGAGAAGTCCCTCTTTGGGTTCTCACTCACATTACTGAATTACCTATGAAATGTACTATGTTCTCCTTGGGGAAGATATTTTGAAGGATATTTCCAATCACTTCACTGGGGACAGTGGAACCTGAAGGGAAACTGGGAGAAAATCCAGTACAGGAAAATGAAATATACTTGCCATTGACACTGCTGCTTTTTTATTAGAGGAGGTTGGTGGGCAGTGGTGCAGGAGCAGTGATGCCTGATAAACATGATGGGCTACTGTGATGGCTCTGGCTTAGGTAGCTCTATGTGTTTTCAGCTCTCTTATGTGTGGACACATACCTGGGTGAATTTTGCACCTTTGTGCCAGAATAGAGGTGGCACTCGGAATGCGGAGCTCACAGCTCCTCATGCACTGTGTCTTTGGTGACCATTGGCATAAATATCAATGGCTTTGTGGTGAATCATCCTCCCTGAAGCAATTCACTTTCATAAAAAAACTATTGTTTTTTACCCTGTTCTCTGAGCCCCATCCAGATTCCATGTGTCTACGCTGGCTGTACCGGGTCCTCCTGGTGGAGGAGAGTCAGGCTTCTTATGAAGAATGCATTCTGAGGCAAGGTGAGGGCCCACAGGATCCAGAGATGCCCTTCTGACATAGACCTGCATTATTTAGGTCAGGCTGCATCAGGGTGTGGCAAGGGAAGTCTTTGCTGTTCAGCAAACAAAATACAACTCAGAGTAGTGTCAAAGAACAGGCTTCCTTTTCTAATTTTGCAAATGTGTAATGTAAATGTGCATATTCATACCTAAGTTAATATCAGCAAATACATCAAACATAAAAGTATATGATACACATACCTACTTCGGAAAGGCTGTCATCATGAGGGAACGTTGCTGGTCTGGGCAGCGAGAACTGCTGTAAGAATTGACTGCCACATGAAGGCCACAGAGCCATGTAGGTAAAATGATTAATCATGGCAATTAAGGGAGATGAGACTGTGGGCAGAGGTGGTAGTAGTTGATTTTTGTGTCACTTCCTAGTGTCTGCCATGTCATCATCCTCTCTGTTTCTGAGAGTGAGTGCTAAATAGTGTGGTTTCTTTCATGGGTGCAGGTTTGAAACACAACTGAAGTCTAGGTGGTGCCTTAACTGGATGGAAATATCAAAGCTGTGGCAAAGACACTAGCGACTCTGTTTTGAGGAATTTCTGAGGCTGAGCAGAATTTAATGATTCAAGGAGGTCATGAAAATGTAAGAAACAATGGAAATGAGATGGTCAAGGGGCCTTGAGACTTGGTCAGGACAGTTGGAAAGAGGAAGTGAGATTGGAGAAAGGGTCGCATTACATAACTGGACACATGATCTTTATTATATTTTTTGTCCTGAAAGCCCAATTTATGGTTAAAGATGGCTTATGACCAGAGGGAAAAGCCCAGATAATGCTTTGTTGAGTTTGGGTATTCGAATAATGCTAGGTGAGGCTCACAAGAGAAACATTGGTCTTAGTGATAGCTTGGAAAACGTTTTCCAGTCATCCTTGCACTGGCCAATGTCTAGTCTCTTATTCAGAATTTTCTGTACCTAATTAGCATCTCCAGATTGTGGAAACACATACCTATGGAAACACTGATTTTTCATTATCTTGTAGTCAAAAGTTTTGTGGTGGCCTTCAGAAGGGGATGCAGGGTGCATATTTCCTAAAGGTTGTTGTCAGGAAAATATTCCCCATGGATACAAATGCACGTAAGGGTAGGATTATGCCAATCATTGCCAACATACAGAAATATGTGGTTTTATGTATGAGACCACTATATTTGTGGTAGTGCATTCCAACCCAAACCCCCAACTAGTCCAACTCCAAATGTCCTCCCCAAGTTAAAAAGACTTCAAGATTAGTGTCATTCCCATCATTGTCTATGTACATTTTTGCCAGGAGTTGTCCCATATCTCATTGCCTCATATCCCTAACTATCACTCTTGTAGAGAAGACTGAAAGAAACTTCCTGAAGTCATGGGTTCTGGTTGAATCCAGCATACATAGAGGCCCTCTTTTCTTGCTGTGGTATGCATCCTCCTCAGGTATTTCCAAGACCTGTTGAAGTGGTGATTAAAGCCATACATGGGAAAATATGTAATACAAATTATATGAGTCCGTGTGATTTTTTGGTATGTGACTCTCACATTAAAGGCAAAGCCGAGGACACAGACAAGTAATGAATCTAAGTTCAAGGAATTGTCCGGAAGAATAATATTGCTGAGGAGATGTGGCTCACAGCAGAGCCAGAAAGCAGAGCCCCCTTTTGGAGAAGGAAATATCTCTGCAGAGCAGTCCAGGAAAGATTTGGGAAAGAGCAAGTAATTTGAACACTACACTTCCTCTAAGTCCTCTAGATCAGTGGATGTGTATAGGCTGGGTTTGTGTAGTGTACTACAGATCGGCCTGAATTTGTGCTTGGTGGAGCTGAGACTAAAGTTTTCACAGGAGATTTTTGCAAACCTTTTAAATTCGCTGAGTTCCTGAAAGCTATTGTGTAAAGTGAAATTAAAAATACCTAGTTCATACATGGTTTGAAAGCATTATGATAAATTTAACACAATGGACACATGCAGTTACCCAGGAAATGCATGTGTGATGATGATATCACCTATGCAATCTATGTGTTTGTGCACAGACCTTGGCTTCATGCCTAAATCACACCATGGACCCTGAATGAGTAGTTCGTGAAGAGTAAATATTGGCAAGAAAAACCAGAGAATGGGAAGATCCATAAATTAAAATGGAATTAGCCATGTGCAATCAGAGTGAGGTCTCGGTCTCTCTCAACCAAAATTTGACAGAAGAAAATACAAGAGAATGAGAAATGAAGGAGGAAATTTTGATGGGAGGACACTGAGCATTTTCAGAACAAAAGGGAGGCTAACACTCCATATGCCACCAACCTTGATCACCTGCTCTTCTCCAACTTAGAACAGAGGACACGTTACTGTCACGAAGAGTTATAACCTACAAAAAGGAAAGGGCCATGTGTACAAACAGGTCATGTTGTCCCAGGATGATGACTACCTCTGTAAGTGGCCCTTGCACCCCATTGTTTGGTAATTCTTGTTCTAGTGATTTCTTGTAGTCATGTAACTTGTAAATCCTCTCTTACCCCAGTGGAGAATCCCCTTCCACCCTGAGTAGAGAATGGGGGTTTTGTGATGTGAATTCGTGGGCTGTCTCTGGAACTTTTCATGTTCAAAGACATCCTATACCTTTCCTATTGCCTGCTCCTCTCACCTGCAGATTGTGAGAACTGTCCGGATGACTTGGTTGACAGCTGTCCTGTGCATGGGCCCCCTGCGTTTATAAATAACAACGCACTGGAGAAGGGCATCCCAATCGCTCAGCTCTCACTGTGCCCTCTGGGTTGAGAGTCAGACCATCGGGCATCCCTTATGCTGGGCTTGGAGTGTGGAATGAGGCTTCTGACCTACTGGTGGGTGTCTGGTTTGGCCCTTTTGAGGGCCAGGTCACACAAGATGAAGAGACATCCAGTAGCGAATATTCTTGTGTGGTGAGACATGTTTTTCTCTTACCCTGTTCTCTGGCTTCCCATATCACTTCTGTGGCTTGCAGGGTCCTCACCTCCCATGCTACACATGGATGGGGACCATATGGCTATCACTGTGTACTGAGATGCCTTTGCATGCGTATGGGTCTCCTGTTTAATGTTTAGAGCAGACGTAAGTCCAGAGAAGTACAAATGCCAAGGGGTGGCTCCTCCCTTTGGGAGTTCTTGCTCTCCTTGGACAGACAGACATGGATTTGTAGATGACAAGGAAGTAAAATATCTTGTGGTCAAAGCAGCAGGTGAAACTCGAGTCATGCTGAGAGGACTTTGATGTCTGTAGAGTGAAACAATTCTTTGAAGTTACTTCCCCACCTAAGAATAACAAGAAAAAGACCTTTAATGCACTCTCTACCATAAAGATCACCAAAGAGAGTTCTTGGAAACAGCATGTGGATGGAGAGGACAAATCCTGTTCCAAATGGATGAGGTAAGGTCTCTAAGTATCCAGGTGCCAGAGAGGACTCTCATCCCCCACCTAGCCCATGTTTCTTTTCCTGACATCTCACCTCCCTCAATAATGTTCCTCAATCCTCTTACTCTTTGTTCTCCACATATTACTCGTTCACTTGAAGAGACCTTTAGAGTCAATGAGATAAAACATATCATATGTCCTGAAAATATAAAACCCCTTGCCAGACAAAGTTTGGAACCTAGGAAAAACCTGTAGGAACTGAGAATCCCTGGGGACACTAGACTGCCCTCTTATTGACACTGACTGTGTTCCAGGTTACACGAATGTGTTCACTGTTTCAAAAGACAGACAAGCTATATCCTTATACAGGACTCACTGCAGACAGATATGAGGAGATTGCTTTTAGAAACACTTTACTGTAGTGTTCCAAATTTTTGGGAAGTACACAGTGCCAATGCACCCCAGAATTCGTTCTAACTAGAAGTGTCTTTTGAGGCCTGCATAGAAATGCTCATGGACAGCTTTCCTCAGAGGATCCCTTTTAACTGTGGGAAAATATTTTTGTTCTGTGTTCTTCCACTAAGACACAGAGAAATCCAAGTTTCTGTGAGAACATGGTCGAGGCAAGTGAAAAGTGCTCCGGGTACCATGTGGGAGATTGGAGGAAGGCCTGTCAAACGATGATGAACTTGGGCTTGGAATCCATCCTAGTGAGCTAATCTGGAAGCAGAGTGTAGATCAAGCTCCACATTCTGTGGTGTGAATGAAAATTTGATTAGGGTATAGAGAAGGTGGAGCTCACTGGGTTTCACTGCCAGTCAAGGTGGAGCTGAAGTCCGCAACTGGGCTTTAGAAAATAGTACCAGGGAGAATGAGCACTATATGCATGTCTTGGAGACAGGCTTTTGTCTGACATTGTGACAGAGGATTAGACACTGAACAGTAGGCTCCCTGGGAGTGTTGTGGGAAGTGGGTGACATCAGAGCCTAAGGATCTTAAGTTTCAGTGAGGAGCTGCATGTGGTTGTGTCAGGTAGTGTGGGCTCATTGCTGTGGTTTCTTTCCCTTCATTCTGCCTCAATCCCAGGTATGTGAACTGTGCCCGGTATGTGCAAAAGTAGAAACTGATGGCCTTTTAATATCATGGGCGGATTTTCTACAGAACTTGCCAGGATATCAGGCCGGGTTGTGAGATGCTGTTCTGGTACAGGGACAAGT
The DNA here is from genome assembly GCA_028533065.1 of Trachops cirrhosus. Classification (NCBI taxonomy): domain Eukaryota; kingdom Metazoa; phylum Chordata; class Mammalia; order Chiroptera; family Phyllostomidae; genus Trachops; species Trachops cirrhosus. Next base: position 1,054,645 of record JAPYXV010000016.1, on the reverse strand, counting down.
ATTCCCAGCAGCTGGGCATCAAGTGAGTTGGTTAGTGGAAGGGAGAGCTTCCACTTGGAACAAGTGGAACACCACTGTACTTTTTCAAAGTGAAAAAGAAAAGATAGAGGTCTGTCCTTAGATATGGTTGTGGAATAATGCCAAAATAGAGTAAAATTGCTGTAAAGTTAGTAAATGTTTCAGTTAGATAGTTCATAAATCAAGGGACCATCCCATATACCTTTCATCCCTTGGAAGAACATTTATACTTTTAATTTTTTCTAGTTTTTCAAATGATGCATGCAGAAATATGCAACTGCATATAGCACTGAAAGCCTTTTTTACATTGTGAGGAATGTTACAAGGGATAACCAGCTGTGTACAAAAGCATTTTTTCCTGAACATTTTCTAGCTGTTCCTTTTTAAAATATTTTATCTATCTAAATGAAATATGTATATCCATATGCACTTAGTCATCATTTTTCTTAGTGGTGCATGGAATTGCTAATAAGCCAAGCAGGTGGGAGAGTACGCTTGAGCAACTCTCAGGTGAAGGAGGGATAACCAGTTACATGGGCTTGCATTTGCATAATATTACACAGACTTTAGTGCTTGGAGCAAACAAATCCAGGACAAGTGTGTACATATCACTGTGAGTGCAGGCTGGGGCAGGCACAGTTCAGTATGTCAGATGGTCAGAAAGGGTCTCTCTCGGGACTTAACATTTACCAATTTACCAGTGGGCAAAGGATTTGTGACTGTGTGGCTGGCTAGTGCATGAGCGATATGAGGAAGTATGTCAGGGTGGCTGAGGCCAATCACGTGTCAGTCTGGACACAGAGAGTAGGAATGCTGGTCAGATAGACGCCTAGGAGATGGAAAATACACTGCCTATGCTATAACCTGAGACACTGGAAGCCTTAATCAGTGAGATGAGACAAGTGTGGAGTCTTCAGGTGTAGAATGGGGTGTCTCTGTTTAATGTGGGGTGTTGCTACTATTTGGAAAGTAAATATCAGTGGGGGACCCCATCAGAGATTAACATGCCCCCAAAAGGGAGAGTAAGGCTATTTTGTTGGAGGAGTATGGGAGTCAGCAGGGTGAGAAGCATGTTTGGAGAAATGATTAGAGACCGGTATAAATAGCATTTTCAAAGGCCTCACAAGGAATCATTCATTCACAGGAAATCAAACCCGGTGTGGACACTTGGTGAGGGGTTTGCTGGAGTGCATAATTTTATTTTATGATTTTGGAAAAGAGAGAAACCACAGGCCCTTTTTCTTGGAACCTCTAGTTACTCTCTTTAACACTACCTAGCAAATACATATGCCACAAATATCACTGCAGTTCCATCCATAGAGTTTGTGAAGTGGACTCTGGTGGTCATAGATTGTCCTTGGCCTTGGAAGTTGGTAGAAAAGACAAATAATGTGGTTTTTGTACATCCCTGAAGATGATAAAGTGCATGGGAATGAAAAGGGAAGTAGACTGTGAAGGAACACTTTGTGGGAAAAACAGCCTGCATTGTCACCACAGTCAGAATGATTCCTAAGACTGTTCTTCCTTTCAGATTCCAAAGCATGTGGTCCTGGCAGATTTGTCAGCATGTGTACAGACCAAAAATTTCTCTTTCAGTACAACCAACACCAGAGATGCACCCCTGTTCATCCTGCCCTCAAGCCTTCTACAAAAAGAAATTGCTCTGCCAACATGTGAAGCCCAGTCACTCCTCTCAGATTGACCGGGAAACATCTGCAAGAAAACACGTACAATCAGTGGAACACTGCTCAGAGAATAAGAGCCATCAGCAGCAAGGTGCAGATAAACAGATCTGAAATGAGGAGGATGGAGGTCAAGGGGTGGAAAAAGGGACCCTATATTTACATCAAAGGAACTGACAGAGGGGACAATCTGAGGCCTTGTCAACAACACCCCCTGAAACCAAGGGGAGCTCTAGTGTGGAGGGAGAATTGTGTAGGGAAATATAAACACACTGCAGAAAGTGCATCAAGAGAATTCCAGAATATTCTTTGTGGGGGGAGGAGTGCCTAGAAGTGTAAAAATCTGGTATGGAGCATGTGGGCAAGGCTTCAATGTGGGGTCACAGCTGAAGAGACGCCAGAGTACAGACTCAGGGAACTAGGCCTATGCTCGCAGGGAGCGTTGACAGAGCTTGGTGGGATGTCAGATGTCATCACCCTCCAGAGGACTCGCTCATGGGAGGAAACATATGGTTGCAAATACTGTGGGATGGGCTACACAGAGAAATAAGCTCCAGTAGGAAAAAAGAAGACTCAATCAGGGAAGAACCCTATGTTTTCCCAGAGTGTGGACAACAATTTACAGTGAAGGCCAATCTCAACACAAACAAGAGGACCCATGCAGGGGTGCAATCCTGTGTGTCTGTTCAATGTAGGGAGTGTTTCTCATCGAAGTCAGTTCTCACCTTACTCCACAAGACACACACTGGGCAGAAGGTCTACACTTGTGAGGACTCTGGGGAACCCTTTGCACAGAAGTCATAAATCATGAGACAACAGAAGAGACACTCAGGGAAGGTAGCCCAATTTTTCATGGAGGTTGTTAAGTGATTAGCATTCAGAAGCCCCTCACATGTCACAATACAAAAGTATCCCACACATGTGATAAGCCAGGTCAGAGCAGAGTTCAGATGAAGTGAGGTGGCCCCTTCCTCTCCATAAGAGTGTCATTAGTAGACAAGTCCCTTGCTAAACAAACCCTCCACACCCATGAAAAGACATGTGATAGACAAATAAGTCCTAATCACAGCAGAAATGTCGACACCCATGTACTTCATCTTCTTCCACCCTGTGTTGTAATAAATTCCATTTCAATGCTAACTGGAAGCCCAGATAACACATTCACTCCATCACTGAAGTAACAGAGTTTCAGGAGAACCACAGAGAACCCACATGCTCAGCCAAGGCTCCTGAAGGTCTGCAAGGCCCCACTTATGGAGTCAATCCAGTTAGTTTATTACCCAGGGAAAGGGAATGGAGACAGGCTCACCAGGAAAGGGAATTTCCTGGAGTTCTGGGTATTGAGGTTTTTACTCCTTATTGAGTACACCCCACACCTCCCTTGGCTTCTCCTGCATCCTTTCCTGGTATGTACAGAACCCTGACCCTCAGAGGTGAAAGGCAGAAAGGGCATGTGTGTGCTCATGTGCTCTGGGCACTAGACAAGCCTCTTTCCTTGCTATCCTTCAATTTCCTCATTTCATGATTCCCAGCATGAGCACTCTGTTTAAGTTCTTACCATGTCAAATTCAAAAAACGCCCCCACCCATTGTGTGATCCAAAGCAAGATTCTCAACCTTTCTGTGCCAAATCTCTATTCAGAACCATCGGAAATGTAACAGCGGCCTCTTGCCTTGACATTTAAAATTGAGGCAGAACCTGGCATGAGTGGTCTGAGGCCACAAGTCACCAGCTATAATGCTTTCAGTGGTCAAGGCTAACTGGTCTACAATGCTGGAAAATAGAAGACATGGAGGGAAGAGAGGGCTAGGTCCAATTTTGGTCATTGAGCAGACACCGCTGATTTCACCACATAGATTCGGCTGCCCTGAGCAGGCTGCATGTGTTTGTATATTTCCCTCTGTGCAGGTTACCACCCTGTGCCACTGTGTCTGGGCAGCCTCTTATTGTTCACAAGATACACTCACATTGGAGTAAGTGAATCCTGTGCAACATCCCATTGCCAAGCCTTGACTGAGAAATGAGCTTGGGGTCAGTCTCTTCCCAAACTGTGCAGACTAAATCTACACAATGTGATTGTGAGCGTTCACATAGCAGCTTCTATAGTGAATTTTCCTTGTAGCTGAGCTTCATGGATTTTAATACTCCTGAAGCCATCTGGGGATTCTAAGTTGTTGCATTTGAAATCCCAGCTTTTTAATAGAAGTCCTGTGAGAACGAACACATACAATGAGCAGAGTAGATATGCACAACCTTGGTCAATCCTTGCCACACATTCTGAGTTAATGTCCACAATGGCCCAGGGGCACAGGATATGCACAGGCTTACTAGTTGGGAGACCAGTGAGTCTGCAGATGGGGATGTGGTAAACATCTACATCTGTGTACCCAAAGGTTTCTGCAGCTCACTTAAGCCAGATTTTCTTAGAAATATGATTGAAGTCAACCCATCCCTCATGTATGACACAGTTGCAGAGCGAGCCCCATGTCCACACAGCAGACTCCGCAGGGAAAGCACCTGAATTTTCCTTGTGTTGTTTCCTTTTGCTTGCCTGTGCTTGGGATCAGATGGTGAGAATGAGAATTCCTTCAGAATTATAGGGATAATGTAAGTAATGACTACATTACTACTCCAAATCCACCTTGTACCCCAGACTTGATCAGAAGTTTCCTAGAAAGGGTGTTTTTTCATAATAATACAATTATGCCCACCAAATAGCCAGTCATGACTAGAACTTCCCCTAAATCCACTAGAAATGGCAGGAGAAAGAAGAGAGCTACATATTCCATTTTATATAGATTTCCTTGGACCACAAGAGCCCCTACACCACAACCAACTGACCCCTAAATGGTTATTAGAGCAATTGGTTAGAATTGTCCTTTCCAGAGAACCTTAAGAGAACCGGACCTCCTTGGTATTTTTATACACAGGTTCAAAAGGATAGATTATTCAGGCAATTACTTAGGGCCTAGGCACATTGGGGTTAGACTTCATTCCTGGGAAAGAGAAAAGCATAGAGGAGACAGTTCCTTTATAACAAACAGAATCTCAATGCTTTTGGCAATTATAGCTAGCAAAGCTAGATTTAGAAGTGAGAGACAGATATTAAACACTATAACCACAGACCCTGTATCGTCAGTAACTTGGCAAGATGTCCAGACTCAAATGTGCCAATATTCTAGTCAACTAATGGCTTTACACGTTAACCACAAAACTTACACCTAAGCTTGAAAAAATAAGGTGTCAAAATAAGTAGAAGGAAGAGGCTCAGGCAGAGAGATGATGTCAATATAGATAAGGCTTGCAAACTGCAAAGTATCTAACTGCTCAATTGTATTTTATATAACATGTATTGCTGATTATATCCAAATATTATTTAATGCTTTCTATACAACAATGATGAAGTAAAGTAGTCTGGAAAATAATTTTTTTTTGCTCCCACATTGCCTCATATGCTTATCCCAGAGCACAAAATAAAGCACTCAGCACAGCAAGGCAGAGAAATGCCGGCTGGTGAGCTTAAAAGCACCAAGCCCCCTGTCATTATTCGCCGATGCCATTCCTTCCATAGGGATTCCCTGGACCTGAAGGAGCTGGACTCCAGCAGAAATAGGCCTGACTTAACTACAGAGCAGATGAAACACAATCAGTGTGTATCCATATCATATCCTGAACTAATGATGGCCAACTAGGCCTCTCTCGCACTGATTCGGCAGTGATGGAATCAAAAATGCGAGACACCCAAGTGCCAGGAGAGGGAAGGATGGCCACTTTGTACCTCTCCTGGTTCCAAGCTTGGCAAGGGTGTCTATATAAACAAGGTAGATTTCCATAATAGGTATCCACTGTTGTTTTCTCTTTTTTTCTCTTCTATTGCTAAAAAATGTTATGTTTCTTGAGTTTCTTTCCTTCCCTGAGCAGCTCCCGTGACAGAAGCCCAAAAGTTTCATAGCAATTTGCCTTCAAGGTGGGACATGGCAAAAGGGCAGAATTCTGCTATATTGCTGACAGAGGGGTTAGAGCTGCAATAAAATAGGCTCCACAATCCACTCCTTCCATCACTGCTGGTCCTGAAAATCTCCGAAACCACTGAGAGATTCAAGATGTGTAGAAAAGTGTTCCCTTTACCTCATTAAACAAAACACATTCCTAGCTTGGCTACCAGCCATGAAGATGTTCCCAAAGCCCTGCTCTTGTCACTCCTGCCCTTGCACAAGCCTGCCTTCACACTATGTGTTTGACCTGTACTTTGAAAGTTGTGTTGGGGCCCAAAGCTGAATCACAGCCAGGCTCTTGTGTTTCACCTTTCCTTGCACAGTTTACGATGTTGAAATGACCTTGTGCATGGGGCTGAGGTGTTTACATTCCCCTAACACACACCTGTAAGCAGCTGGCAAACCATATTCCTCAGGTGGAAGAAAGACACTCCAAGGAATGTGCGAGCATTCTATGTGTGGGATACAAGTCTCTCATCACATAACATGCAGTGGAAGACACTCTCCTGTCCCTGTGACCACAGCATGTTTGAGGCCTCAGGAAGCAGTGCCCCCAGACAGCTCTTTTCCTTGGCTTATATGGTCCACCCCCAGCTCCTGATATGATGAAGGCACAAGGCACGATGCCCCTGACATTGGTATGAAAAGAAGGACATAGAGTCTGGGAGCACAGGGACAGGTGGAGATGTGATATGTTGGATTGCCACATCCCCTTCTCTCATGCCCCTGACAGTTTCCTGTGAAAGGGGGCCAGTATCCCCACAGTTACAGTCATGTCAGAAGAAGCCCTGTTTCTTGAAGAGTGAACAAATAGCATTGATGTTGTTACAATTCTTGGATTCATTTTACTACTTGTCATTTCATATGTAGTGCAAATGTCAGTATTAAAAGGGGACATATGACAGTTCACATTCCCCTTCTCATTTGCATTGCTGTGCTGCTTGTTAACACTGGAGACCTCATTTTCCATGCCTTGCATTTCTGCAGGTACCACCAGTATTCAAGTCGCAGCAATAAGTAAAGGCATTGATGACAACACCTACAAGGGGACATGGCTCACATCACTGGTGCCTCAGCACAACAAGATATTCATCAATACATTGTCACCATCAGTCTACTCTCCTGATGGTCTGAAACAAATAGTGAGGGAGGAGAGGTCACTGTGTGAAGTACTTAGTGTACATTTGTCCCAGCTCGTGGGTCCAGACATGAGCCCATGGGAGTGGACTCCAGGAAATCAGGACACACACCACACAATGAGAGCAATCAATTGGCATATTTCTTATGAACACATTGTGTTTTATATACACTTTGGGGTAAAACCTTTTTCACAATATTACTCTTGCCCCACAATGTATAGTTGAACACTTATGGTCGTACTTCCCAGAGTTACCAAGGAGATTAACAGAAGCACAAGTCACTGCACAATATTTATGACACCACTCACACCTGCCAAGCCCTAAAGCCTTATACTCACAGGTGAAAAAAATAGAGTTCATATGCCCGGTCTTCTATTGAGAAGTTTTTAAAAGACGAATGCACAACTTGTCTGAGATCGGTGTAGATTGATGTGGATATTCATAATGTTGAGGGAGCCTTCCACGCATGTTCATGGGAATACTCAACTGAAAGATACATAGGACAGGGCTGTCATGTTGCCAGGAGCACACAGTCAAATCACCTGATAGTCCTCATACCGGTATTTGGTATTGTGAGAAATGGAGATGTGTTGTAGAGCCAGGTCAGGCCAACAATGTATCAGGCATCCTACTCTGTCTCAGGAGTCACTGAATGTATCACCACTGGTCCTTCAAGGCACAACCAATAAGAATCATCTTGTGGCCCCTTGAGGAAGAGAAGCTTCATGTTAGCCAGAGACCATTAGTCCTCTGGCTAATAATATACTTGGCCCTTGGGAAATGCCCTTTTTGCACGCCCTAATCTTAAATGCAACACAGGCATTCAGGAAAAATATGAGGGGTCATTAACTGATTTTCAAGGACATTTTGTGAGCCATAATAAATTCCCTGTATCTTCTCAGTTTACAAAGACCTGGACCATCATGTCAGCTGAAGAATTACCACTTGCATGCTCTATAGAAACTTCTAGAAAGTTCTCAAACTTCTGGAGGGCACCAGCAACTGTAAAGTTCTCAACAGCCATAGTGTTTTTTGTCCTCACAGTTTTCTTACACTGCTATGCCATAACATCTTTAATGATCTCAAACAAACACTTGCATAGTCAGCATCATGTGCGGGGTGTTTGCACACCAGGCATACCCATGTGTCTTCCCTATTCCCAAGGAACTGGTGGATAGGCATCTTTTTGTTCTCAATCATCTTTACTCTGTGAGCGTCCTCAATATTTTGCTACACATGCAATAGTACAGCCTTTTCCATTTTATCAAACACCTGAGCCTCTCCAAGGTCTGTATCTTTCAAGAACACCACAGTTTTATGTAGCACCAAAAATTTCTTCAAATTCTTGTATTCTTCGACACGGGTTTAGATTTTAAAACTCAGAGACTGCCAGTATCTGCACTGCTTTGCAAATGATACAGTATCTCAGCACCTTCTTTTGCTCCAATATAAAGTCTTTCTCAGCCCATGCAATGTTCTCAACTGCCTGGCTCTTCAAGCATCTGCACTGCTCTCAGACATCTGGATTATCGCAGAATCTTCAGTCTTCTCATGCCATGAATAGTGCTAGCCTCTGCAGTGAACTCTAACACATGGACTATTCCATCACCAGCAATGTTCTCAAACATCTTGACTATCCCACCGTTTGCACTGTTCTCCAACACCGGGACTATTTCCTCATCTTCAGGGACCCCAATCAACTGAACAAATCCAGCCCTCTCTGAGAGTGAAACACCTAAGCCATCACCACCACTGAGGTGTTATCAAACACAGGTTTATCTCAGAATCTTCAGTGTTTGAAACCATAGAGTATTGCCGGACTCCAGCTCCTGCAGGTCCAGGGAATCCCTATGGAAGGATTGGAGTCGGCAAATAATGACAGGGGGCTTGGTGCTTTTAAGCTCACCAGCCGGGCATTCCTCTCTTTCTTGCCTTGCTGGGGTGAGTGCTTTATTTTATACTCAGGGGTAAGCATATGTGGCAATGTGGGAGCAAAAAAAAATTTGTTTTCCAGAGTACATTTACTTTACCATTGCTGTGTAGAAAGCATTACATAACATTTGGATATAATCAGCAATACATGTTATATAAAATACAATTGAACAGTTAGATACTTTGCAGTTTGCAAGCCTTATCTATATTGACATCATCTCTCTGCCTGAGCCTCTTCCTTCTACTTATTTTAAAACCTTATTTTTTCAAGCTTAGGTGCAAGTTTTGTGGTTAACGTGTAAAGCCATGAGTTGACTAGAATATGGGCACCTTTGAGTCTGGCATCTTGCCAAGTGACTGAGGTACAGGGTCTGTGGTCATAGTGATTAATATCTGTATCTCATCTCTAAATCTGCTTTGTTAGCTATAAACACCAAAAGAATTGAGATCCTGTTTGTTATAAAGGAACTGTCTCCTCCATACTTTTCTCTATCCCAGGAATGAAGTCTAACCCCAAAGTGCCCAGGCCCTAAGCCATTGCCTGAACAATCTATCCTTTTGAACCTGTGTATAAAAATACCAGGGAGGTCCAGTTCTCTTAAGCTTCTCTGGAAAGGACAATTCTAACCAATTGCTCTAATAACCATTTACATAAGCTCTAGTATAGGGCAGTGGGGGTCAGTTGGTTGTGGTGTAGGGGCTCTTGTGATCCAAGGAAATCTATATAAAACGGAATATGTAGCTCTCTTCTTTCTCCTGCCCTTTCTAGGGGATTTTGGCCTGCCTAATCTATTTGGGGAAGTTCTAGTCAGGACTGGCTATTTTGTGGGCATAATTGTACTATCATGAAATAACTACCTTCCTAGGAAACTCCTGATCAAGTCTGGGTTACAAGGGGAATTTGGAGTGGTAATGTACTCATCACTAATGTTATCCCTATAATTCTGAAGCAATTCTCATTCTCACCATCTGCTCCAGCATGTATAGCAATAAAAATGATCCCAAGCACAGGCAAGCAAAAGAGAAACAACACAAGGGAGATTCAGGTGCTTTCCCTGCCTAGTCTGCTCTGTGGACGTGTGGCTCCCTCTGCGACTGTGTCATACAGCAGGGATGGGTTGGCTTCTGTCAGACTATCCCATCATCTGTCTCAACCTCCGTGGTTATTCGAGTCTCCTGCAATCGTCTCATTGCCTGAACAATCCAGCGTCAGCAGCATTCTATAGGACATGACTATGCCAGGACTTCAGCATCAAAAACACCCAGACTCTCTGAATGTCTTCATGTTCAAGGTCTGGTCTATCACTACAAATGTAATCACCCCTACTCTGCACATCAAATAGTTCAGCATTTGCAGTGTTTTTCAACCACTGGATTATCCTGGTGCTCTTTATCTCAATTCAGAAGTACCGTCCACTTGTCAGCAGTGTTCTCAAACTTCTGGATGATAAAGCATCTCCATTGTTGACAAATACCTGGACAAATGCTGCAACTGCAATATTTCAAACACCTGGACTACCCCAGCCTTGACAAAGCTTTAAAACACGAGGGCTCTTTCAGCATGTGCTACGTTCTCCAGTACCTATGCTATATCAGCATCTGTGGTGTTCTCAGGTGTGGAGTATCCCAGCACCTTTAGCGTTTCCAAAACACAAGCATGACTTGGCTCATGCCTTGGCAAGTACAAGGGCTCAACCATCCAATCATAGCAGTGTTGGCAGTGTCTCTTTTATCTCAGAATGTGCAATGTTCTCCATCACCTTGCCACCTGCAACCTCTTCAGTGTTGTCAAACACATAGATTATACTGCATCTGCCATGTTCTCAGACTCTGCCAAAATTGGCATTGTCGGCAAAGTCTCAAAATCATGGACTCTCACCGTCTCCAAATTGTCAAACACTTGGGCAATGCAGGATCTTATAGGAATTTAGACATAATATATTCCTATCATCTTTGGTGTTCTTAAACACCTGGTGTATTTCAGCCTCAGCAGTGTTCTCAATCACCTGGAATACACCTGCACCTTCCTCTTTTAAACAAATGATGCCTCTCAAAATGTGTCACATGTGCAAACACCTGCAATATTCCAACACCTCCAGTGTTCTCAGATGCTTAGACGCTTCCAGGTTCTGCAGTGTATTCATTCACATAGACCCTCCAAGCATCTTTCACAGTTCTGAGCCAGTTGACTCAACAATTTTTGTTGTCAAACATTAAGACTATCTCAGAGCATGCAATGTTTTCACCCTTGTTACCAACACATGGACTATACATCTGCAGTGTTCTCAAAAGCTGGACTCTTCCCAACATATGCCAAGTGCTGTAAATGAGGACTGACTCAGTACCTGTGATGATTTCAAACACTGAAAATGTTGCTGTGTCTGCTCTTTCTCCTTGCACCTGGACCAGAGGTAGCATCATTGAAGATCACAGATGCTTGGACATCTTTAACTCTTCAGTTACCACAAACACCTGGACTATTCCAGCTTCTACAGTGTTTACAAGACCTGGGAGTATCTGAGATTTGCTTTGTTTCCAACGCCTATGCTGTTCCTCCCTCTTTCATATTCCAAATCACTCACAAGAGTCCAGTGCCTTCTGAGTTCTTGAACATATCAACTGTACCACTGTGTGTATCCTTCAAATACACCTGGGTTTTCACAACATCTTCTGTCTTCTCATGCACCTCATTTATGCCACAATGTGCAATAGTGCCTAGATACCTACCAAGTCACTGCATCAACTGGATCTCCAACATCTGGATGATCCCAACCCTAGCAATATTATTCAACATCTGGAATACCTCAGCATCATCGGTGTTCTCAAACACTTGATCTCTATCAGCTTTTTCAGTGTTCTGAAACACCCGGACTACCCCAGGATATTCACTGTTCTCAGACACAGGTACCACTCTCAGCAACTGCAGTTTTTTTCCCCAACAGAAACCTCCTCAGCATCTCCAGTGTTCTCAAAAAGCTGGACTATTATAGCATCTGCTGTGCTCTCAATCACCTGTACTCTACCAGCATCTGCAAAGTTCTCAGTCTTCTGCAGTACCTACCTGATTCTGAAATGGTGTCTTAAAGCTGGAGTACCCTAGCCGTTCAGAGATATCAAACACCTGTCATATCCCAGTATCTGCGTTCCTCTCCACCTCCAGCCATTTGACAGGGTGTATTAAAAATACTGAAATAGTGTCAAAAAGACATAAGATTCCAATGTCTTCTCTCTTCTCTAACACCTGAACTATCTATAGCAGCATCTGTATGGTTGAAGCACATCTTTGCTAGAACAAGCACCAGCGATGTTCCAAAAATCCTTGACTATTGCTCGCCTCTTCAGTGTTCTAGGCAGATGAATTATCCCAATATAATCAGTACCTCCAATAGTTTGAGTAGGCAAAAATGTTTTGGTTCTCAAATATGTCAACTATCCAATTTTTTGCAGTGTTCTCAAATACTTTAGTAATTCCATTATCCGCACTGTTCTCAATATCTGAATGATTCTAGCATCTGCGACATTCTAAACCCCTGTGATTCCACAGTGTCTGTAGAGTTTTCCAATATCTACACTATTGTAGTGTCCACAATAATCTCAAACACCTGGACTTTGTCACCATCTTCATTGTTTTCCAACACGGGGATTATCCCACATTTTCAATATTCTGAAACACATGAACTATCCCAACTTCTGCAGTGTACTCTAACTACTGAGCAATAATTCCACCAGCAATGTATCAAGGGTCATCAGTATTCCAGCCTAACAGTGTTCTCCAACACCTGGCCTATTCTTTCATCTTTGCTTTTAACAAACACCTGTACATCCCAGGGGCCTCATTAGTCTCTCCACCCAAAGCATCTCCGTGACCACAGTATTATGAAACACCAGCAGATCCCAGCATCTACAATGATTGAACACTGTCCTATCCCAGGGCCTGTTTAACAACCTAGTTACTCACATATTGGCAACATTTAACACTTGTACGATCTCGTGTTTGAAGAGTTTCCATTCTGCTGGGTTTTTCCAGCACTGAATTATCTCAAATGCCAAGGACGTCTGAGGGTCATATTGTCCTCACATATTTGGACAATAGTAAGCACTGTAATGCTCAGCCACTACTCATCACCTTGAGTAGTACAGTGTCTTCGATATTAGGAATCAACTGGTATCCCAGGTGCTTTGTGTTTTTAATCATCTGATCTATGTCTATGGGAGCAGGTTTTCAAACACAATGGGTGACTCAGCATTTTCTGTTTTCTACAACTTGAATCAATATTGTCAGGAGCGTGAATTATTCCAACGTTTTCCACACTTTGTAGCACCGCGACTATCCCACCTTCCGCAGTGTACTCAAGCACATGGACTACTTCCAGCTTCTGGGACATAATCAAATAAATGTGCTGTTCCAAGCATCCTTTGCCTTTATAATGATATGACTGTGCCTGAGGCAGCATTGCACTAAGAAGTCTGTAGTATCCCAACATCTATATGTTGTCAAATATCTGGACTATCTATGATTCTGAAAAGGTCTCAAAAACCTAGACTATCTGAGAATATGTTGTATTGTCAAGCAGATGAACTATCACTGGGTCTGCAGTGTTCCCCTGCAACTGGTGTATTTCAGTATCAATGTTCTCAAATACCTGGTTGAATTCAGCATCTGCTATGTTCTCAGACACCTGAATTATCTGAGCATGTTCAGGGGTGTGGAATAACTGGACTTTCCACATGTCTGCAGTGTTTATAAACGTGGAGAAACTCAATGACTCTGTTCACATACATCTGCACTATTGAGGTGTCAGCAACCATGAAAACCCACATTATTTCATCATCTTCTGGGTTCTGAAAGACCAGAAGTTTACCATATTATGTAGGGGGCAGACCCTGGGCTATATCCTGCGCTGGCAATGACTTCAAACCACTGGGCTCTTTGAGCGTCTTCCCAGCTCTAAACACCTGAAGTATCAGAGCTTTTGCAGCATTCTGAATCACGAGCCATATGCTGGCCAAATTTTGTTGTCAAATGCCTGGACTATACCCGCTTCTGCAGCATTTTCAACATGTGTAACTTTCCCTGTGTTTGCAATGTACTCAAAAACTTGAACTATCCCACAGTCGTCAGTGTTCTCCACCACATGAACTATACAAGCTTCTGCCATGTTCTATAACACCTGTGGGATCCCAGCATCAGCACTCTTCTCAGACATCTTATTATTGTAGTGTTGGCAGAGTTCTCTAACACATGGGCTATTCCAGCATCTTTGGCATTCTCAAACACCAGGAACATGGCAGGAAAGTGCCTCAGTCATCTCAAAGCTGGATGATAAGGGTCACTGCCTTGTTACCAAATGCCAGAACAATGCCAGTCTCTTCCATGTTGCAAGTCCTCATGTATCCTGGAGTTTCTCCTCAAACACCTGGATTAATGGGATCATTTTCTATGTGCTCAAACACTTGGACAATCTCTGCATGTGCAAAATTCTCAAAGCATAGGATTATACCTGTACTTCAGTGTCTGATGCCCAACACTCTCCCACGTTCTTTGTGCTCTGAAAAACTCTGGACAATCCCAATGACTGAAACATCCTCAGACATAATGAATAGTAGAGTTTGCAGTGTTTTCAGACATTTGGAGTTTCCCTGTGTCTTTTGGTTAAGACGAATGTGAACTGCACTATGCTCAGCAGTGTTCAAAAATGCCTGGAGTAACCGACACCTTCAATGTCTGCAACCACTGAATGACTGCAGAGACTTCAATGTTTCAAACTCTGAATGATCTCCATAGCAGAAATATTCCACCCTCATGAACTTTCCAGCACCTGCAGTCTTTTCCAAAAACTGGACTATTCCTGCACTCACAATGTCCTCCTTATACACGTGGGGTTGTGCCACCTTCTTCAATGTCCTGAAGACCGTAAACTATCACATTATGTATATGTACTCTAATATCTGGGATCCTATATGGTCTGAAGTGTTCTCATACACCAATATTTTCCCAGTGTCTGCAATATCCTCAAATACTTGGAGTACCCTAGCATGTTGAAAGTTCTTTAACATTAGTGTTAAGCCACCACATTTGCTCTTTTCAAGCACATGTACGACCCCAGCATCTTAGTTGTTGTCTAACATGTGGAATATGCCAGCATCAACATTGTTTCCAACCCTCTTGACAATGGAAGCATTTACACCGTTCTCCAACAGCTGGCCTATTCTCTCATCTTCAGTGACCTCAGTCATCTGGACAATGCTGTCATCTTCAGTGTCCTATAGCACTTGGGCCATCTAAGTGACTCTAATATTATCACAACCCAGGTTGATTCAATCATCTTCAATATTCCAGCCTTTTGACAGTTCCCCAATGCCTGGGCTATTCATCATTTGCAGATCTCATGGTCCTGAACCATTGGCAGCATATGCCATGTTCTGTAACTCCAGAGTGATATTATTATTTGAATGGTCTACAACACAAGGACTTTCACAGTGTCTGCAGTGTCCACATACACTCGGACAATTCCAGCATCCTCATTATTCAAAACCCCATGGATGATCACAGTGATGCAAAATGTTCAGACACCTGGACTATCCCAGGACATGAGCTGTTGTCAGACTCTTGCAACATTCCAATCTCTGCAGTGTTCTCATATATCTGGACTATACCAGCATTGAAAAACCTCAAAATCCCAAACTGTCTTTCCATCGACATGCCATGAAAAACCTGTTCTACAACATTGCTTGCAGTAGTTTTCAACAGCTATACTATATCAGCATGTGTCATGTTCCGACTCATCTGGTATTTTGGAAAGTCTCTTCACTATTCAGAAATGCTGGTGTCCACCGGAGTCAGCGTATTCACAATAGCCTGGACTATCAAAATCCCTTAATGTTCCCACACATCTGTAGTATTTCAGTGTATGCTGTATTCTCATACACCAACAACACTTCATTGACTTCAGTGTTTCACACACTGATGTGCACCACCCTTAATAGTGATACAAATATCAGGTCTAACTCAGCATCTGCAAACTGCTCAGACTCCAGGACATTGCAGCATTCTGCAATGTTCTCAAATGACTGGAATTCCCTGTAATGAACTGTCTCAAACACTCGGACTTAGCCCACCACCGTTTCCTACTCATAAATCTTGTGTATGTCAACATCTGCAATGTTCTCCAACACATGGAATGATACAGTGCGGGCAATGTTTTCCAGCTACTGGTAATTTCCAGGGCCTTTTACTTCTCAAACTTCTGAACTAAACCTTTGCCACCAGTGTTATAAACCTCTGGATTACCTAGCATCCAAAGTGCTCATTAAACACTTGGATTACCCTGTACTGTGTCTGTGACAATTCAAACACCGGGTCTCCCCAGCATTTGCAATGTTGTCACAGCTTGAGGTTTTCCGAGTGTCTGAAAAGTTCTAGAAGGCCAGGTTTTTACCAATCTCTTTTCTAGACTATGCCAGCTCTGCAATATTACAACATGTGTAGTCCTAACATCTGAAATATCCCTATATGGCTGGCAACTCAGAGGTGCTTCATTGCTCACACTTTTATTTTTTCAGCATCTTTAGGGTTGTCAAACACTTTGAAATTCCTGCATCTAAAATGAACTCTAAGCCAGCTGTTTGCCAACTAATTTTTTCAAGACTTTGCAGTTCCATAGTTTCTCCAATCCCAGAGTTTCCTGAGGTAGCAATATTCTGAAACATATGGACTATTTAGAACAAAAATAGTTTTCCCTACACTTGAACTCTTTCAAAATCTTTAGTGTCCCCAAACATCTGAACTACCCAAGGGTAGTGTTGGCAATGTTTTCAAACACCAGTACAAATTGAGCATCTACACCTTTCACAAACACCTGGACTATCCCAACATCTTCAGTGTCAGCCCACACTCTGACTGCCACAGCATTGCAGGGTTTCCAAAACTGGAGTATATCAGTGTCATGTCCATTATCAAGATCTAAACCAATCCAGTGTCAGCAGTGATCCCAACACTGAAATAGACAGTCAACAGATTGTTTTCGAACTCACAAACACCTTATCCTCCTAAAATTCTCAAACACATGTGCTCTCTAAGCAGCTGAAATATCCCTATTCACATAGAAAAGATGAGTCTCTGAAGTGATCTCAGACACCTGGACACCACAGGTGTCCCCATATTGTCAATATTCTCAAGGAGCTGGAAGTACCAGTGTCTGCAGATATTCTCTACCACATGGATACATCACTCCTTGACCACACTATGGTCTGCACTGTTCTCAAAGTCTTGGACTAGTCTCAGCATCTGCAAAGTCTCAAACTCCTCGCATATCACAGTGTCCTCACAGCTTTCCCACGTGTGGACTGTGCCAGTATCAAAAATATTCTAAAACAGCTGGCCTATGCCAGCATTTCTAGTGATCTCAGACTAGTGATTTCCGCAACGTCTGCATTATTTTCAGACACTGATGTTCTCTGGAACATCATGGCATCTTTTCTTTGACACATCTACAGTATCTCTGAGTCTGAAATATTCCCAATCACTTGGCTCATTCTGGTTCTACACTGTTCCTGAGCACCAGGGCTATATCAGTGTACTCAAAGTTTGTAAACACCTGCACTGTTCCTAAGGTCTCTGGTGTTCTCTAAACCTAGCCAATCCCAACATCTTCAACATTTTCATACTTCTGCATGATCCCAGCATGTGCAAATTCTCAAATTCATCTGATATTCCAAAACCTGCAGTGATCTCAACCAGATGAAATATTCAGCACCTGCAAACTTATCAATTCCCTGTAGTATATAAGGATTTGGAATGTTCTCTAACAGCTGGTCTTCCAGGGTCCTGCATGTTCTCAAGCACCTGAACAGCCCATGGTATATATTGTCCTCAAATAACTGAACTATTGCTAGCAAGTCCAGAGTTCTCAAACACTTAGGGTATTTCAGGTTCAGCATTTATCTGAGTCACATAGAGTATCACTATTTCATGTTCTGAAATGTCTGATCTTTCCCCAAATCATTCAGATTGCTAGAATCGTGAATAATCCAAGTGACTGCAGTGTCCCCAAGCATCTGAACTATCCAAAAGTCTTCATAGTCCCCCTACACCTGTAAAATTACAGCAACTGTAATGGTCTCATACACCTAAATTGTCACAGTGTCTATGGTGCCCTTAAACAATTGGACTAGCAGAGGGTCTGCAATCATCTCAACACCTGGAATTTAGAGGTATGTTCAGTGACGTCAAACACCTGTACTATCTCCTTGTCTAACTGTCTGCAAACTCCTGCACCATTCCCAGCATATGTAATTTTCTAAACACCAGGATTTTTCAGCATCTCAGTCTTGTCAAGTACATGGTGTGTCATAGTGTTTGCATTGTTCCAAAATGCCTGGGTGATTTGCAGCCTCTTATCAGTTCTCAGAATGCTGAATGACCAACATGAGTTCTAAGTCTTCAAACTTGAGGATTTTTCCACTGCCTTTGGTGATTCATTTCTGGACTCTCCCAGTGTCTCTTCTCAAACATCTGCACTTCTCACATTATCTCCAACATCTTCAGAGTCTGGGACAATCCCAATTTCTCTGAAGTTCTCTAGTACACGGACTCTGCAAGAATTGCCCATTTCTCAAACACCTGGATAGTCTTAGCATCTTTTCCATTTTCTAACATCTGTGCTTGCAAGCTATAGCAAAGTTTTCTGACACCTGGCTTAACACTGCCTCTGCAAAGTTCTAAACACCTGGGCTGTTCCAGTATCTGCATTGTTCTCATATCTGTGGCTCTGCCAAAGAGGTTTATGTTCACTAACCTATGGTTTTTACTAGAATCTTTGGAGTTCCAGAACACCTCTAAAATTCCAGCATATACCATAGTCACAATACTCAGCATTTGTGAAACAGCCATGTGCATGTAGTAACCCTGTATAGGCAGTGTTCTCTAACAACTGAATATCCTAGAACCTGCAAATGTCTTAAGCACCTCTACAAACCTAGCACCAAAAATGATCACATACAGCCACACTTTCCCTAGTGTCTTAGCGTCCCCAAAACTCAGACTATCTCTGACTCAGGAGAGATTTCTTGCACCTGGTGTGTCCCAGCTACAATTTGTTTGGTATCATCTGCACTATTTCAACATCTGTGGAGTTCTCAAACACACTGATTACTTCTAGCATCAGTCATATTCTCACATACCAATTCCAGGCATCTTCAGTGTTGTAAGCACTTGGACTGTGACAGCATATGTTGAATGATAAAACAGCTGCAGTGTCCCAGAATCTTTTACTGCTAAATGTCTGGACTAGTCCAGACTCTGCCATGTTAAGAAATACCCAGGCTAGTCCAGCATCTGCAGTGTCCTCAACAACACACCTTCAACATATCCACAGTATTCTCCAGCTTCTGATTAATTGCAGCACCCTCAGATTTCTCAAACACCTAGACTATAATGGCTTAGGGAAACATAGGTCACTTGACATTCACTGGCCTTGGAAGTACATGGCCAAGCTGAAGACAGGACATCTGGTGATGTGTTTGTGGAGTGTGTGTATAGCTATCACTGTAGAATGTGACACCATGAAACATTGGCATCCACACAGGCATTATCTGCAGACAAGTAAGCAGGCTTGAGGGTCAGAGGAAGTTTTGGCTTATGTACCCTGTTGCACCCATAGTTGAGGAACGCACCTAGAAGGACCCACCCAGAAAATCCATCATCTCTATTAAATGCCCAGTTTCTGTGTTGGGTCCTCTGAGGTTTTCAAGGTAAGGCTGGCAGTGAAACCTCCACCTGGAACAACAAAACCCCCAAAGAAGCAAAGTTTGGTGATTTGACAATAAATCTATAGGGCATGTTCAGCATCCCGTCAGGTTCGATCAGTCTCTCCCCCACCACACACACACACACACACACACACACACACACACACACACACACACACACACAGATTTAACTCTTCCTGGGGATTGCTCACTCCTGGAGCCCTGCATGTTGGCATCTCTGCCTTCCCCTTAGGGAGACAGAATCAGCCCCTCTGGGCAGGAGTACTTCTGTGGCTGCAAATGCTAATGGGGGCATGTGCCTCCTCTGTTGCTTCCCCTGGAGTACAAGGGTCTGTTTAGAGGTGCCCATGGTAGCAGGGTAAAGCACACTCTGTTCTGGGAGCTGCAGGGATGTGAGCAATAGGTTTTCCCTGTTGGTTTGTTTTTGGCAGCTGCCAAGCCTTGTTCAGGTGTGCAATGTCCCAGGGGTTTTGGTGTGAGCTTGGGTCCTCTTCTGCCACAGTGGGAATGTGGTTCACATGGTTGCCCAGGTGGCAAGGTGCAGGAGGTGGAAGCCACTGCTGCAGGAGACTTTCCCAAACAGCCATTGTGTGACACTTTTTGCTCTTTTCCTTTTTAAAACGTGCCTCCTGTGCAAGCTTGACACTCCAAAAAAGTGCCTGGCCTCTCACACAGCCCGACACTCCAACCAGGCTTGGGACTGACTGAGTCAGGGACTGTCACTGCACAAGTCTTCCCAGCCAGTGTCCACTGGTTGAACACGGCCACTGTACCACTTATTCTTTACTCCTCCCACTGTGACTTCAAGCATCCAGGTCCCTCCTGTCATTGCTCAAACCTTACTTTTCAGGACAGTGGGCCATGGAAGTGGGACTCTCCCAAGTATCCTGTAGTAAACCTGTTGGATTCTGATCCTGAAGCTGTAGCACCCCTGGTAGCCAACCTGGAAACAGGGAGCTTATTGTCCTTAAGCACGCTGCTTGTCATCCGATTTCTCAATGTCCTCCACAGTTTTTGGTCTCCAATCATAACATGTGCTGGGATACCACTGGCTGTTTGCTGTGTTCCTGAGATGATTCATTGGGTGTTCCACCCACACACCGGGGGAAGTGGACACTGCCAGTTTAGGGAAACTGTTTGTTTAGAGATGGTGCATGTGACTCAGCTCTGTATGGAAAGCCAACCACAGTGAAGTGGCAAGCAGGAACTAGACCCACATAGAAGTATACCCCTGGGGACCAGGCCTAGAAAATTCATCTCAGCTGTTTTTGCTTGCTGTTCCTAAAACTCCCTCACACTGGTCTGTAATAGTAGGTGTTTATTGCCTACCTACAAGATAATTTCCAAAGCCTGTATGAGTTTTCCCAAGGATGGAGCCTAATCAGCTCCCCACATCTTTTTTTGCATTTGTTCTTTTTGTCTCCTCCATTGTACCTGAAATGTAGAACACACCATTCTGTGTAATAGAGAATAAATCGTTTATTGATATAAGAACCAAGAAAGATAATAAAAGCCTGTCCAGACAAGGATTGGGGGTCTCTCCCCTTGTGAAAGTGGCCAAGGCTCCTCTTGAGAGAAGTTGCTGCAGGACGCTCATCTTAAGAGAGTACCATACCGCCCCTTTTTCTCCACAGGACTGCTGTGGTCTGAGTGTATTTGTTTTCATATTCAGCTACAACATGCAGACTCAACACACCAGAGTCTACAACAAACAGCCACCTATCTCTCCCCCACCTTCCAGAAGTTTAGAAGTGTGTTTTTAACATAAAAATAATGTCTTCACTCCTGACCGATGTGTCTCATTGGTGAGGTGTCACCTCACAAACCAAAATTTGCGGGTTCCATTCACAGTCAGGGCACATACCCAGAATGTGGTTCAGCCACCCATTGCGTACACAGCAGAAGCAACCAAGTCATATATTTTTTTGCTCACTGATGTTTCTGTATTCATCCCTCTCCATTCCTCACCCTCTGACCAAACTGAAGAAAACTTGTGCTCCCATGACCACAAAGAATGGTTTAAGGGCAAGTGTTCATTTCATCTCCCCAAGAAGGCTCCTTAGCGTTTTTCAGTTTGCACATTCATATCCTCTTTTGCAGGCTTCCATATTTGGTGTGGCCATTATTAGATTCTTATTTGTGTAAGAACGTGCAATTTTTTTAAAGAACATAGTGATTTGGGGAAAAAAGAGGGAATGAAGCATGCACATTTCCCAATTCAGAAGGACATCAATTCACAGTCTGAACTGGAACTTTCTGTTCATTACACACGTAGGTGCACTGCACCATTTTGTTTGTTTTTTACTGAAAATAGAGGGCACGACCTCAGTTTGTCAACATCTTCTTCCCCTTCAAAATCTTGTGTCTCAAACAGCTTCCTTCTGTTTCCACAGTTATACTGTTTCCCGCACAACAACAGGGAGGACTGTACCTGAACTTTCCTCTCTTGCTGAGCAAGAATGGCGTTTCTGGTAGGGTCCATCAAACACAACTTGCCTACTTTTCATACAGATATGAATGTTAAGTTTGATTAATGCTCTTAGGGATCAGAGAAACTGTCCAGTTTCTTGTATTTCTGGAGAAAAGGAATGCCCCAACCTCAGGATTGCAGGATTTTGATGTCATCCTGTGAGCCTTTTGCTCCTGTGGAATGAGTATTGAAGTCATGTTGATGAAAGTAGGTACAGGCATCCAAGATTTGGGGAAGCTGAGTTGAAACCCGACGCTGAGTGGTGGTCCCTTGGCAGGATCATTGGCATTGAACCGTGCACCTTAGCCTAATTCTTTTTTCATTTTGTAGCTTTTTGCACAGATCATGCTTTTCAATGTACATGCTCAATAGTCCTCAGAAGCTAGAGTTGATAGGAAGGTGTTGGCACAGGAAATCAAGCCATTTCCACAGGTCACCGTGTTGGTGACCATGCTGCAAGGCTTACTGTGTTGGAAATCTACAATGTTTATGTAGGTACTCTTCACAAGACTGGCACATGTAAGGACACTCAAAGGTCTTTATTGCTGTTCATGGAGATTGGCTGTCTCATTACTGTGAAGTCAACAAAGCAAAAGCCGGGGTCACCATGCTTATGTCTTACTCATTGGGGACAGGATACCTTTCCATTCTTCACTGACTGTCTTTGTCTTCTCTTTGTATTCAGGTCAGACCTGCTCCTAAGAATATGTTGACTTCAGAAAGCAGTCGCAACCCTTGCTGACACCAGAGAGAGATGTTTACCCTGTTCTAACATTCAGTTCTCTCCACACTGTGCACCCAGGGGAATTCTGTCCACCTGGCCCATGTGGATATCATTTGGGAATGTGTGACTAGGAATTACCGAGTGTGTTCACATGTCTTATTTCCTTAGTATGTTTATTTTCTCTTAGGACTTCAATTAACAAAAAAATGTTTGATGAGACAACATTAAAAGTTATGAGATGGTGTCAATGGAACAATAAACCCAGTGGGGCTCTGGTACAAGGTGAGTGCCCTACAGAAGCTGCTGTCACAGGGTTCATAAATGCTGTGTGCATGTGATGTGCACAGAATTCAGGCAGATGCTGACCCCAAACTCAGTCCACAGCAAGATCTCTGCAAGTGTCTTTCCCACAACATATGCTCCATTCCACCTTACTGTTTGTTGAGGAGGTCAGGACGTGGCCTGCCCAACATGGTTTGGGGCAGAGACATACACAGAATCATGTTGCCAACTTGGGCCTCCTATGCAGTGATAGGATTAGGGTTGGGTTAGGGTTGGCTTGATCTGAGTAGAAAAGTCCAGACTGCAGTAGGAACATAGATGCACCTCTGGTTTTGGTTGTGCTGAAAGAGAACTCCCACATTGAGGCACATGATGAAAAGGCTTCTGGGGCCACATGCTTTGTCTCTGGGTAGGAATGGCCCTATGTACCCCTCTCATTGTGGTTACAATGAAAGCTCCGTGTACAACAAAGGATTACTGCACAGTCCATTTCCCTTTTCATTTACATACACTGCATCAAATTCAGATAGAGGGGAAGTTCAAAGTATTTATTTTTGCTACAAAGTTGCTAGATTAGTGACATTCAAGAAGCATCAATGACTGTTTGACAACCACTATGGGTGGAACTGCACTGCTCTTTCTCAAATGTATTTATCTCCAAGTGTTGTTAAAGAAAGAAACCGCAGGCCTCAAGGCTGAGGTGTTTGTCTCTGTGTCCAAAATCACAGAACACAAATATGTCCCCACTCAAGCCTCTCACCAGGTATCCATACTTGGTTGCATTCTGAGTTAGCCCTTTACACATACAATAGGAAGCCCGGCATTTCAATATGTCTGCAATTCCACTTCTTACACAGCTGACTGCCATACATCTCCAGCCAGACTGCTATTCTCTCTCCCTTGAATATGAAGGAATCTCTGAGGAGATTCCCCACTGATATTTGTTTTCCAAATATGTGCACATAGAGTCTTAGAACAAAGAAACAACCCTCTGCGGTTGAAGACTGAACTAATGCCTCATTTCTCTCAGAGAAGTCCTGACGGTCTCAGGATATATCAGAAGCACCACGTTTCCATCCTCAAGGCATCTATCCTACCTCAGTTCTCACCCTCTATATCAAGACTGAGAACTGAGTGGCCTCAGCAAGCTTTACCACCACGGCCTGTTTCATTTCTGGTTCTAGGTGATCTCTCTGCTGTGATCCTTTGTCTGTCCACAGGTGTGATAGTAAAGGTGAACTCCTGAGAGTGCCCTTTCCTGACCTTCCGTCATGCCACACCCTCCCCTCATATGGATCTTTAGGCACTCGCTCTGGATTTGTTTGCTGCAAAGTACTAATCAATGTGTACTATCACAATTATGCAATCACATGTATGTCCTCATAAGGATGTGGCTTGTGTGATCTGTTTGAGCAATGGAACAATTTATGTAAGCCTGAATAGAACCAGTGCTTCATGATGTCCTGGACAATTCAAGTGTAATCCCATTCACCTGGGGAATCCAGGGTTCTCCCGGGTTTCTACAGCCAAAATTTGTCTAGCATGGAGCTTTGTGTTTTGAGGACCAATGCTGTCTTTTTCCCTCAAATTCTTCGCAGTTCTCTTGATAGGAAAGAAACATTGTGTAGAGAACCAAGTGGAACAGATGCTTGAGGGAGGCCATTGAGGGAGTATGATGATATGGAAAGGCACAGGGGACTATGGCGGTTGATGGTCTCTGGCTCCCTTACCTCATCCAGTTGGAAGAGGTTTTGTCCTTTAATCAACATAATCGTAGAAGTTTCTCCCCTTGGTGGTCTGTATTAGAGGAAAGCTGCTAAAGGGTTTTCTATTGTAATTCTTTGGTTTGGAGGTAGTAGTCAGAAAAACTATTTACCCTCCTGAAATCAAAGCTCTTTCAGCCCTCCTGAGGATTTTACCGTCAATGGTGATGACGGGACATTTTCTTTGCTTGTCATCTACACATCCAAGTCTGCATGTCAAAGGAGAGCAGTAGTATGAAAATGGAAGAGCCTCCCATTTTCTCTGGCCAACTTTGGCCCCACTTACCCTCTGATCCTTACACTTGTGGGTAAACCCCATCTTCTTGCACAGTCCACTTAGAACACAGTGTTAACCCACACTGACTATCCATGTCTAGCCCTTGAGACGTGAGATCCTTGACATCCACAGAAGGGATGTGGTAAACAAGAGAACAGGGTAAGAGAAAAGCACTTCTCATCACCCTGGTGGGGGATTCTTCCTTTTGTGTGATCTGGCCAAAGCAGAGGTCCACTAGCAGATCCCATGCACCCTTCCTCACTCCAAAACTAGCTCCAAGCATGCCTGATGGCCCGGTCCTTAACCAAGGAATCCAGACTGGAATCCCTTTAGTTCTTACTCTATATTTTAAAATAACGTGGCTTTAATTACTACATTGAAAATTCTTGGAAGATCCAGAAGAGTATGAATATTACAGGGAGAAGAGAGGGTATAAGTGGATACTGAATTCTCCATTCAAAACCAATCCCTTCAGGCTCCTTTTTTTCAGTTTTTTTCTATAAAAGTGAGAGTGATGCATATGGGATAAGAAAAAAGATAGAGGTGGCTTAAAAGTATCTAGACAAAAAAAAAGAAGGATGTGAAAATTGCATGTTGTCTTATACTGGAAAGAATACTGAATTTGAATTTGTTGGATCCCATCAATTCTGTTTGAATAAAGTTGTACTGCTGGCGAGTGCTCTTCAGTTTCATGATCCATAGCATGCTTATTCTTAATGTTCCTGTGGCCATGATATTTGTGGAGGTTCTCCAATGTGTTTTTGGGACACAGTCTGAATATGAGATTACAGTGGTGCTATCAATTTACTGATCATCCGCCCTCACTTTTGACACCTCAACAGAAATTATCTTTGGTGTTCTTTGTCTCAATGTAGTTTAAATTCTAATAGTGATATCATTCATTCCCCCATTTCTCAACATGCGTTCTGAGGTGTCTGAGAAAAATCAGGTATAGACCAGATTTTCAATGGGCTTACAATGCAGAGTGAAAGCAGGCTGACCAAAGAAGTCTAAATGGGATGAAGCTGACATAATTAACACTCAGAAAAAGCTGATACTTCTTCCTATATGGATGATCATTGGAAGTCACTCCCCCATGGGAGAGATTCTGTTAATAGTGTGAACCTATATGAAGTTCTTAGATCAAGCATAACTATGTTTTTTAATCAAAAAACCTGAAGCTCCACAGGGATTGGAGATGCTTTCTTTGAGTGATAATTTCTGCCACTGGGTAGTCTATATCCTCATTCTTCAGGGATCATCTGCTCTACAAAGGGCCTATACATCATTAAACATCCACCAGACAGAGGGTCATAGTGCCACTGTCAATTCAGCATGACAGAACTGTGCATGAAATCGTCCATCAGATGAATGGTGTAGTGGTATATGGACACAAACATGTAAGCTTTATAAAACTATGAAATTCTTAACAATTCTGTAAGTACTTTAGAGCAGCCAAGGATGAGATTGCACTACTATGATATTGTGATCTCAAACATGTAATGAAACATTTCTGTATCTCTAAAACCCTCTACGTTTCCCTCCCATTACCTGCCTTTGTGTCCATGAGGAAGACTTTCTTGTCAACTGGTTTGGGAAATACTCACTGTTTGCCCCCTGTGAATGCCATCCCAGAACATTTGACTATAAGGCAATGAAGTGTTTTGATAGGTAGTGTTTGCAAAATCTGGAGACGCTCATTAGGTGCAGAATATTCTGGATCAGACAGTAGCCTAAGGACGAATGGAAAATATTTTCTGATCTATCACTAAGGCCTGTGCCTTTCTTGGGAGCACCACCTAGTATTATTCACATGCTTAAATGGGACAAAGCATCATCTCTGAACTCTGCTATATTTATAAACTATTTCCAAAAGTAAGATGGTCTTTCAGGACAAATATACAATAAATGTTATGTATCCTTGCACACACTCCATGAATTTATCCAGACCCTTTCTCCTTTCTACCTTCACCTTCCAACTGTCCTCATTCAGGTGAATGACCTCTTGTTCACCTTATCTCTTTTTTTTAATCTTTGCATACCCATGCATAGCAATTAGATTAGGAGAAGTATCAGAGATTCCTAGCAATGCATTTTCACGTCTGTTGACCAGGCTAAAAGACTTTCCATGAATTTCACCATAAAACCATGACTGCAGCTGTGTTTCAACTCCAAACACATAAAAGGAGACCAACACTGCTTCCCAAACTTTAGGAAAACTAGAGAGCATGATGACATGTCTGAAACCAGGAACTAAGTCAATGATCAACTGCTCCTTTCCTGTGCGACAACCTGAAATCCCTTAATCTCCCTGATTACTATTTTCCCACATGAGCTCTTGCTCACCATCAGGCATACAGGTGTTACAGCAGTGTTCAACAACAGACCTGCCTCCACTTCTCCTGATGAATGCAATTGCAAACTGCTTTTATCATTCATTTTTATATTTTCTTCATTTGCAACTTATTTATGGGTGTAGAGGTATTCATGATTATTTTATGCATCCTCAAAGTTTGTTTGAATAGCCACTTACATCACATTTCACGGCTTGTGTTTTTCATGGTTGCTGAGTATCAAACACATTCCTTGTCTACTCCTGACATTCAGCCTCGCTTCAACCAGGTCTGTGTCAGGAGGTCAGTCCTTGTTCCTTTGCACCCTCACATTGCTCATCCATTTGAGAGGTTGGTCTATACTTCATTTCAGGAGAGCCTCATTCTCCTGCACTAGAGCCTTAATGGCAGGCCTGCATTGACACCAGACGCTGGAGGAGAGGTTCTGAGTGCTGCTACAAAACAAGAGGTTTTCTGAAAGGGGAAGTAGCTGCAGAGGTTATTCCACCACAAAGCCACTGTGACTCCCTTTAATGTGTTGGGGAAGTCTACAAAAGTATTGTGTGAGATCTGGCTTCTCAGCGCTGGCCCCGCTCTGACACAAAGGAGAAAAATTCCTTCAGATTGTTGTCAACACAGAAGAGAGATGTGGAAAGATGGACACATGATAGATACATAGAGAGATATGTAGTTAAGTAGATGATAGATGGATGACAGATCAATAAATACATGATGGATAAGTAGAGTGATAGAGAGATGATAGATAATTAGATAAATAGATGATAGATAGATGATAGATAGATAGATATATAGATAGATGATAGATAGATAGATGATAGGTATATAGATAGGTAGAGAGATAGAGAGATAGATAGAGATTTAGATCCACAGATAGACAGATGACAGATAGATAGTTAGCCTAGCAGCAGGTGTTGTTTACCAGGCTACTCTGCTCAATCATGTCACATTATGACATCTCCAGAGCCCAGCGTAATTCCTTTTCATGCTCTCATAGCAGCTTTTCTCCTCATCACACATCACTGTCCATATTCCCCTGGTGAAACTGATGGAAATTATCTGGAAAGTATCTTCAGCTTGGAGAACATTCAAGGATGTTTCTGGAACACAGCAATGGAAGAGAGATCCTGGAGAGGGCCTTCAATTACTCTTCAGTTCAGTAGGCAGACTGACTGGGGCCTCTGCTGGTCACTGCTCTGCCTAGACACAACTGTCTGCCTTCAAGTGGTATCCCAGTTCCACCATACACTGGAAATTGTTCTTATTTCCCTGATATTTCTGTGTAAAGGTGGTTCCTTGCATTCCCTTGAGCATTCTGCCCCATGCTGACAGAGGGCTACTCTGTGGGATTGGAGTTAGTGTAGCTTTAACATAGCTCTGTCTCCAGCTCAGCCCCTCCAGGAAATGTCCTCAGTCCCTCAGAGCATTCTGAGCCTTCTCCAAGGTTTTAAACACTATGTGCTTTGACTCTATATGCTGTTTTATCCCATGCCCAGTGCATGCTGCACATGCACGTATAAGGCCGATCCCCAGGACACCCAATTGGTGAAAACTGTGCCAGCTCCATCAGCAGCTTTGTCCATCCTGTTAGTATCCCTTGTTCTGGAGATCACTCTGAGCCTTTTCCAAGCAGGCTTGATATTTGTCTAGCCCTTCCTTGTCCTGTTCCACTTCTTGTCACCCACGACCAACCTCATGCATTCTGCAAGAGGTAAGGGAAAGAGACCCCACAGCTGCCAGTTGTTGGCACATTTCTGAAGCAGGTGGCACTCTTACCAGTCATGTGCCTTTGGGTACTATCCTTTCTACCTGAGGGCCCTCTGGGAATTCTCCTGTCTCACCTTAGAATACACTGCCATGGAGAATTGTTTTCTTCCTTGTATCAACTGCCCTCCTAACAGGGCAGAGGAGTTATCCAGAAGGCTATCCTGAAGAGATCTCAGTCAGCTCTGCCACCAAACCTGACCTTCTTCATGGCGCCCCTTGTTCATAAGGGCCCTTGGGGCCTTTTCCTGGCTCCTCTCATATGTCCTCCCTGGCTCTCTTTTTCTCTCTCCCCACTGAGTGCACACTAACATGGGCAGCACTGCCACCATGTAGTCTGGTTAACTGTGGAGTCCTGGGTCAGCTCTCAACTGGGTCAGATGGCCCGTTCCTCACAGTAGATTACAGGTTCTGAGAACACCATGGACCTTCTCACTGATGCCCTCACACAGCCCTTTGATGCAGGATCCTCATTGTACTACTTTGTGCCTGCACATTCTTAAGGTGAACCCACCCATGGTCCACGCAATAGGAGAGCATGGGCCGAGTTAAGCTACCAGGTCCATCTCCAAACACTTACCGGATGTCAAAACCCAACTTTGGCTTAGGTACTACTTTCCCCACCTCTGCTTCAGGGCACTATTGTGGCACATGGTCAGCTCCCATTGTCTCCTGACATCGAGTCTCAGGCAAATGCAGAAGGAGAATGCATTGAGGGAACTGAATGCCTTTGCCCCCCTTTAGTAGGTTCTCTAAAAAGGGGAGAAACATGGACACAGGAGAACAAGAACATATATGGGGCCTAGTCTGCAGAGCCACTGAGGACAGCCTGTGGGATGTAATGGGCTCAGTGCTCCCACCACTCATCTCTGACCACGGCCAGAGGTGAAATAAGCTTGCGCTCTGGAGCAGAGGCAGCAGATATAGTTAGTTGGGTCAGGCAGGGAGGGTGACAGGAAATATGGCCCTCTCAGGGAAGTGGTTCTGTACTTCTGCTCTGATGTGATATCCAGTCTGGGCACATGCCTTTTCCATCCTTTTTCAAGTCACATGCAGTGGAGCTTGCACTTTCTCCCTTATACCAGATGGATCGCTGAAAATTGACGGTGATATCTGCTTGCTTCTGTTCTAACCCCACAGCAATGGGTTCTATCTGGGCTGTGATGTTCATTTTCAGCCTCTTGGAAACTACTTTGTACCTACTTGCCCCAGGTTGGCTTGGAAATGGCCGTCATTGCTGCCTGCAGTTTCCTGAATACAGAGATATAGAACCTAGGTTTGATCACGAGCAATTGCCAAGCAGGAGAATCCTACAACTCCACTACTTCCTTACAATGTAAGTTGGATCTACTTTTCCAGTATCACTAATGAAAAGTGGATGTAAAAATAGGACAGACCAAGAGCCCCATCTCTGGCTTGTACAAGACAACTTGCACAAGCTGAAGATGGAAAGGTTTGTGAAACAAAAATCTGGGGGCAGAATTGATTTCAGGAACAGTTCCGATGTTAGACCGACAGACAGCGCCACCCTCCTTCTCTCCATTGGCTTCTTGGACTCGTTGATGCAGTATTGCACTGTGCCGACAGGCAGTTGCAAATCAGTGTCAGTGTCAGAGGGTCCTAGTTTAACGTCCCAGAAGGTGAAACCTCCATGCCCAGCATAACACCAGAAATGGTCACCAGGGAGGATTCTGATTTGCTGGGCATGTGCCATCCACATGCTCTAACCAAATCATTGGTAGCGAGGGGAAGGGATACTGTGATTGTGCAGGCAAAATCACAGGTTCTCTCCATGGAGTTACCGTAACCACCCCCAAGTTTAAGTCCGAACTTAGGGGCAGGTTTGGTGTGCAGAGTAAGTGTGCTGGTTGTATGCAGACCATTGCCCTCACAGGTTCCTAGAGGTTTTTTGAGAGATTGCCTGGGCATAGCCCTCAGCATATTGGGAGGACAGACAGTAATCCTGAATATAACGCATCCTCAACTGCATCTATAAGCATGGCTTAAGACATAATGCAAGGAATGTCTCTGGTCACCAGGGCTATCTCTCTTTCTTCAAGCAGACTTGCATGTCCCAATACCTGATATAGCTTGTTGACTTTCTCCTATGGAGATTCTTCCAAAACCGTCCTTTCTAATATGCCAATTGTTTCTGAGAGTGAGATGTGTTTCCAAAGGTAACTGCTCAAATTCTCTCTGTTGTGTATGAGGCACTGCAGGTTCATGAGGAAAATAAGGTGAGCCCTTCCACAGAGATTACTCTCATTAGCATTGACCTTGGCTGTGAGTCTCAAAGAAGGAGGTAATAATGCTCCTACCAGCCCTGATGCGTCCCCTTTGCTGTAAGGATTCTTGCCTCACTTCCCTCAGATGCCAGCATTAAACCTGAGATTTGTCCTCTGTTCCCAATGCGTGGGCCCATAATGGAATCGTTTTTCCTACTTTTCAGTGGTGTTACGCTAGCCAGTTGCCACGAGCAAAATTAACCCAACATTGGCAAGGCTCAGTGGATTGCAAATCACTTTTATTTCCTGTCTGTTTTCTTGAATTGGGAGCTCTAAGTTGCTGAACCAAAGGGGCGGATTCTCTCCTCTTGGGCTTCACATTTTGTCTTCTGTAGCACTGGCTAAGCATGGTGACACAACCACAGTGACACTGGAATTCTTGTATTCTGACAACCATAGTTAGAAAACCATGAGTATCACAACATCAGCTGTGGTTCTCTGCACATTTCAAATTCAGTTATAGTTCCCTTTGGGAACCTCAGGGTTCCAAGATTATTTCTGGGTCTTTCTGTAGGAAACTTTTGCCAAATGTAGTATTTGCAGGAGGTGACAAATGTTTGCTCTCCAAGTGCTCAGCAGACAGGTCACAAAGAAATTATCAGGTTCTGACCAGTCACTGGCTCTGGAGGATGATGCAAGCTTTCTGGGTCTTGGGATAATGAATAGACTGAGGTGTGGGCTCATGACAAAGTACACTCTGCAGCATTGGGTGATCATGGCACTGGTTAACCCAGACACCAGAGTCAGTCATTGCTCAACCATCCCCACACACTGGTGGCTGCTCTCAGGACTTTGTGGCCCATGGGCTGGTCCTTGACATTACAACCTGAAAAGGAGAGGTCACCCTGTGCACAGGCAAGCTTCATTCTTCAGGTTTCTTGATGATTTTGTGGATGCTAATGGGAGTTTTCTTGGGAAGTTTGTAGCTTGCGTGATATCAGGGATAATGCCTCAGAGTCTCTACCATTACAAAGCAATTACAGCATGTAATGAATGTGTCAAGAAGACGTACGAGTGTCCTGAAGAGGCAAAGTTGCCTTGTGTGATAGCACAATGGCAAGGCACCCCACAGATGTCCAACTGCTCAATGAAGACTGACTCTTCCATATAACATTACCCAAGAACTTTTTCCTACTCTTATTACACTTGTAATCTCACAAGATATACTATTGTGTTCTCTAGTTTTCCATGTTACTTTTTAAAAAAACTAATGTAGCCAGATATTCTGAGTATGATGTCACTTAGTAGCTATATTCCTCTCAGCAAGTAACTTAATCTTCTAAATCTTGGTTTCTCTCACCTCCATGATGGTATCAAAACTAATTTTATCTAATTTGTGTGGCACTTGAGTGGATTGAGTACTTCAAAACAATACTCAGCATAGCTCTGGCTGTCGTTCTGTGCAGACCCTGTGTTTTTGGATTGGTTGGCTACTTTTCTCCCAATGTTACAACTGTGGTGGTGTCATATAATCCTAAATTATTCTCTAGTACCAGGAACTACAGTATGTTTGTTGAAAATCTTCTGAAAAGAATCGATAAAGAAGCCTGGATATTGTAAGTGTAGTTTTCTTTATCTCATGCTTAGTAATTTACCTTTCAGACAGAGTGAACAATAATAATGGGAATACTTCAAAACTGCTCATGAAGGTTTTTTTTACTGACTCTCTGGCTTGACACCTTGGCTGAATTTCCCAATTAAAAGAATTTAAGATGCTGGGCAAAACATTAATAATCTTCTCTTTACATCATTCACAGGCCAAAATAAAGATTTCTCATGAGCTATAAACTTAATGAAGGTTGAAAATCAGGACTCAGTAGTTCCCTTTGTTTTGATGGCATTTACTCAGTGAAGGTGATGAGAGTTTGGCCATTTGTGGCCGAAAGTTAAACATGGCCCATAGAGGTTTGTTAAGAAAGAGTGTCTACCTACCCTTGAAATCCCAACAGCTGGCATGCCTAAGGAAAGGATGGCAGGGCCACAGAGAAGTAAAAGCCTTCCCAGGGAGTTGTCAGGAACATTGCTACCTTGAACTTTTTGCTGTCAGGGTGGGCAAAGCATCTCTTCTGAGGACCAGAAACAAGAGCTGCATTTTCCCTCAGGGCACACAAATGATTGATTTGACAAATGTTTAAGCCCAGACTGAAATTTAAGGTAGTCCTCGGTGAGAGTCAAAGAGGATTTTCATAAATAGCAATGGTGTCTGGAAGAACACTTCTAACATATCAGGTGCAAAATAATTTTGACAGATTATCATTCCCAGAAACATCACACACACACACACACACACACACACACACACACACACACACACAATAGATGAAATATATTTTGAATGTAAAGGGTTTACATGACAAAATGTATTCCTATGTATAACACACATTTATTAAATTCACATACGTTGTCACTTATATGTGAAATGTACATAAATATATTTGTAAACTAATAAATATGCATACACATTTAACTATTTAAATTTTGAGGTTTTTTTAAGATTTTATTTATTTATTTTTTGAGAGGAGAGAAGGGAGGGAGAAAGACAGGGAGGGGTACGTCAATTCACATTTGCCTTACATGGGTCTCCCTGCAGAAGTCACAGCCTGCAACTCTTGCACATGGCTTGAATGAGAATCGAGCCAGTGACCCTTTAGCTCTCAGGTCTGTGCTCAGTGCATGAAACCACACCAGCCCAGGCAGTATGCATATACATAGTTATAAATGTGCACATATGTCTATATAAATAAATAAATGTGTATACATATGTTTTTATTTACAAAAAAGGTAGCGAAGTGTGAGCCAGTACAATAAGAAATTGAGATGCTGGAGTTCAGAGAGGTAAAAAACAAACCAATTGTGTATAACAGGTTATAAGAAATTTCAAGAATGTTGCTGAAATATGAACAAATGTACAGCTACATCCCATGATTGAGAGTGCACTGGGAGTTTGAAAATTTCCATGTACAATATCCAGAGGTACAATGTATCATTGAAAATTACAAATAAATTAAATGGGAGCTCGGTGGGTTGGGACATCATACCACACTCTAAAAGAATGCAGTTTCAATCCCTGCAAAGGGCAAATACACACCCTCTGCAGGGATTGTAGGTTCCATAAGCTTTTGGGGCATGGAGGGCTGGCAATTAATCAATTATTGTCTCTCTAATCATTGTTTCTCTCTCTACCTAAAACTAACAAGTCTGAGTGTTGAGCTAGCCAGCAAATGGGGCAACAGCAATGAAGAAAAACCACAACTGGAAGGCTCACCTAACAACACAAGGCCATTCCAGAGCATGCAGCTCAGGTGTCAAGGAGACTGCACCACTGAAATCCAAAAGGCATCTCCTACAGAAGGACACCCAACCACTTCTGGGAGTCACAGCAGCTCTTTAGTACATAGAAACAAACACAAAGAGACAGACAAAAATACAGAAAGAGAGTCCCCAAATAATAGAATGGGAGGACTCTACAGAAAACCAGCAAAACAGCATATTGGTAAATTCAAAGTAATAGAAATAAGGATGCTCAACAGGATGAAAACAGACATACAGACCATGAAAAAGAACATGGCACAGAAAAAAAATAACATATCTAAAGTAAAGAATATACCAAAAGAATAATCAGTGGCTTGGATAAATCAGAGGATCAAATCAGCAAGCAAAAACTAGGTAGGGAAACAGCAACTTCATCAGAGCAGCACAAAATATAATATTTTATAGGCAGGAGGATGCTTGTAGGGATCTATGGGGCAAGAAGAAATGTGACAATACTCTCATGCCAGGGATAATGGAAGGGAACAAAAGAGATCAAGGGATAGAATACCTGATTAAGAAATGATGACAGTGCCTGCCAAGATGGAGGCACAGGTAGAAACCCTGAGCTTCCTGGTACATCCAGGAGGAGGATAACAAAACATCTCAAATCAAAGAGCAACCAGATACCAGAAAATCCAACTGCAGGGAGCTCTAGCCATCAAGGAATTAAAGAAGCAATCAAACAGAAAAAAAAAACATGATTTCCATTATATAAAAAAATAACCTCCATTAGTTGTATTGTTTCCGGTCCATGGACATGCAGTTATACTTCTGAGATCCAAAAGAGGCAAGGTCCAGAAATCCCCTCCCCATTTTGCCCAGTAAAAGCCTGCAGCAGCTATAGTGACTCTGCACTCTGGACCCATGTCCATAGATTAGATGCCCCATTTTTATGTAAAATGCTTGTAGGACTTCTCATACTGTGGGTGTGTGTGAGTGTGTGTGTGTTCACAGGTGTTTTCTCTCAAGATACAAACATAGTTGTATCTTGTCTTTTTCTGAATCCTTTTTAGAACTGTGATATTTTAACATATACCCATGGCTCACATAGGTGTTTCTCCCTGTGGTTTTTCTACACTACATGTTGCTCCTTTTTTGTGTGATTTAATGTTTGAATACTGTGTAAGTTATTTCCTGTCCATGAAATGTATGGTTGGAAGTTAGTGACTCCTCAGTTTCCCAGGAGCCCAATGCAGTGTTAACTGCATCCACCTTTTTATGCGCATATTACTGACAGAGGGGTTTACAAGGTAGGGAACCAGAACCTACAGGAAAGTTGTAGATCCTGATCTCAGTCTGGTGCAACAAAGCCATTTTTCAGGCTGCAGGAAGGTCATGTCCACCCTGAAGAACTGCCCAGCCTGGGGCATCTGGCTGCTGCCTGGTGTGTCCCTCATCAGCAGCTGGAAAACAAGTCATCAGAAACTGCCATGACACTCTCTTGGCTGAGGCTGAGTGAAAGGCACCTGCCAGATGGAGAAGAGTCAATCCCCATGAGGTGGGGAGGGTCTCCCTCCAACCAGTCTCAGCATGAATCTGACAGAGGGGCTGCACTCCCTACCCTGCACTCTCAGCATCTTCTTACAACCCATGTGTGGGCAGGGACGTTATTTAAGCTCTGATTGGTGGATCCTGACCCCCAGGTGGTCTTATCCTGAGGAACCTTGCCCTCAGTGATATCATGCCTTCGGAGTTCCTCTAGAGAAGCAGTTCTGGGGGAACCCCCCTCCAACAGGGGCAGAGCAGCAGGGTCTCCGTGAGACAGAGAGGTAAATGGGGCATTTCGGTGTGTGAAATCCTTAGCAGTCCCCCTTCAATGCCCAGCCTAAGAGAGCCCAGGTAACCTCATGCTGAGGCTCAAAGCCCCTTCCATCTCTTTACAAGGAGGACTCAAATCTGTTTTGCCCAGAAGAGTTCTGTATGCACCAAAAGCTTAGACCCACAAACATCCTGAAACTCCACAAGCCCCTCATCCTGGGCTACCCTATCCACTAACAGCGAAGAACATACTAATTTCCCCATACCCAGAAATCCTAAATGCCTGTGTCTTGGGGACACAAGGTCAATGAACAAAAAGCCCATACTGAAGGGCCCCAAATCTAATCAGCCTCAGAGATCACAAAGCCTGCCCCATAAGCACCTTACCAGCTCTCAGACTGAATAGCCCCAGATCTTGTCCTGAAGGACCTCAAGTCCTGAGGCATGACAGACTTCGGACTCAGAAAATGCTTCAGCCTCTCACATGTTTTATTTTGCAGCCCCGGTTGAAGTCCAGAAC
The DNA here is from genome assembly GCA_028533065.1 of Trachops cirrhosus. Classification (NCBI taxonomy): domain Eukaryota; kingdom Metazoa; phylum Chordata; class Mammalia; order Chiroptera; family Phyllostomidae; genus Trachops; species Trachops cirrhosus. The sequence goes on along the minus strand of JAPYXV010000016.1, from coordinate 1,017,603 downwards.
CCCTTCCCTGGTTAAGGTGACTTTTCTATTACCATCACAGAACCTCTGTGAGGTTAGGTCATCCACAAGTCTGTGGTCCAGAGGACAGACTTCCCTTGAGGAGACCCTATTGGGGTTTGTGCAGACACAGTGCACACAATGGTGAGCTGCTCTGTGTTGCCTGGAGGCATATGCACCATCTAGTCCCTAGTCCCCTAGCTTGAACCCTATGTGCTTAATGAGTGAGAACTGGTGAAAGTGGGTCCTGGGTTCCTATGTTGTTGTGAGGTCACAGGGGAGAAGTCCCAGGGTGGTCTCAGGGACCAGAGACTGTACCAAAACAGTCAGGGCTAGTCACATTGATGCACCAGCAATCAGCAGGCAGCAGACATGACAGGTGGAGCCTCTGCATTTCTTTATATTGCACGAGGTTTGGGGGTCAACATTGTTGCACGTGGCAGGGCCTGCTGAGGCCAGACAGGAGAAGGAAGAGTGTACCTTAAGGGACCAGGGAACTAACCAAGAGGTACACAGCTGGTATCCAAGCTAGCTGCCTTGGAATTGAGACAGCACCTGGCACCAGCACTGGTCCTGTCTGAGCACGTGCAGAGGCATGTTGTGGGGGCAGGGTAACAGAAAGTATAATGGGACTAGAAATGTCAAGACCAGTGTAAGGCCACCTGGGAGAAGACACACAGTTATCTCCTGCACAAAAGGGCACTACCAGGAGGGAGAGAACTGGAGACAGTGCAGCCATAGTGATATTCCAATGTCTGGCCTGGGGTCAGCACTCTTGGTCGTTATGATGGGTTCATTGGCTGAGTGAGAAAACAAGATTTAGGGTCACAGGACACTGCAGTGCAAACCTATGACAGGACACAGAGTCCCGTCCCTTAGGAACCAGGAAGACTACTCAGAGGGACAGTGCTTTTGAAAGAGCTGTGCCAATGCAGGTTCCAAACGCGTATAATGGGATAGAGCTCTCTGGGCATTGGATGGAATATTCATGGGAATGATGGGACTCAGTCTTGCACAACAAAGCCAGAGAAACGGAAGCCGGCCTGGGACCCTGAGAAAACATGGCCAGAAGTAGAGGGACAGTTAGCTTCCTCTTCACTGCAGAGAGACCACCAGTGTTCTCAGACTAATCCTTGCACTGCGAGGAGAAGGCCCTCTCTGGGTTCTCACTCACATTTTGAATTACTGGTGAAATGTAATATGTTCTCCTTGGTGAAGATGCTTTGAAGGACATTTCCAATCACTTCACCAGGAAAAGTGTAACTGGAAGGAAAAGTGGGAGTAAATCCAGTACAGGAACATGAAATATCCTTGCCATTGGCACTAATGTTTTTTTATTGGAGGGGAGTTGAGCGGGGCAGGGGTGCAGGATCAGGGATGCCTGATAATCATGATGGGTTACTGGGCTGGCTCTGGCTTACGTAGCTCTGTGTGCTTTCATCTGTCTTATGTGTGGACACAAACCTGGGTGAAGTTTGCACCTTTGTGTCAGAGTAGAGCTGGCACTGGCAATGCGGAGCTCAAAGCACCATTTGGGCTGGGTCTTCACCAACCCCTTGGCATCAATTGAAATGGCTTTGTGGTGAAAGATCCTCCCTGAAGCACTTTACTTTCAGGAAAATTCTTTTGTTTGTTCCCCAGGTCTCTGAGCCCCATCCAGCTTCCATGTGTCAATGCTGGCTGTGCCAGATGCTCCTGGGGCAAGACAGACAGGCTTTTGATGAAGAATGTATTCTGAGACAAGGTGAGGACCCAGGCGATCCAGGGTTGGCCTTCTGAGGTGGACCTGCATTATTTAGGTCAGGCTTCATCAGGGTGTGGTAAGGGAAGACTTTGCTGTTCAACAAACAAAATACAATTCTGAATAGTGTCAAAGAATGGGCTATACATGTAAATTTTGCAAATGTGTAACATAAATGTGCTTACTCATACAAATGTTAACATCAATAAATACATCAAACATAAAAACATATGATACACATACCTACTTTGGAATAGCTGTCATCATGAGGGAACATTTTTGGTCTGGGTGGCAAGCACTGTTGTAAGAATTGAGTGCCACATGAAAGCCACAGGGTCATGTGGGTAAAATGATTAACCTTGGTAATTAAGGGAGTTCAGGCTGTGGGCAAAGGTGGTAGCAGTTGATTTTTGTATCACTTCCTGGTGTCAGCCCTGCCATCATCCCCTCTTGTTTTGAGAGTGAGTGCTAAATAGGGTGGTCTCATTTCATGGGTGTGGGTTTGAAACACAGCTAAAATCTAGGTAGTATCTTAACCTGATGGAAATGTCGATGCTCTGGTAAAACACTAGAGACTCTGTTCCGAGGAATTTCTGAGGCTGACCAGAATCTAATGATTCAACTAGGTGGTGTAAAGTTCAGAAATAATGGAGCTGAGATCGTGATTTGTTCATTAGCCTTGACCAGGACAGTTGGAAGGAGGAAGTCAGATTGGAGAATGGGTCTTATTACATAAATGGAGTATGTGCAAGAACACATGAACTTCATTATATTTTTGTTCTGAGAGCCCAGCTTATTGTTAGATATAGCATGTGAACAGAGGGAAAAGCACAGATAATGCTTTGTTGAGTTTGGGTATTCGAATAATTCTAGGTGATGCACAAAAGAGAAGCAGAAGCCTTAGTGATAGCTCGGAAAACATTTTGCAGTCATCCTTCCACTGGCCACGGACTAGTCTCTGATTCGGAATTTTGTGTACCTAATTAGCATCTCCAGATTGTGGAAACACATGCCTATGGAAATACTGGTTTTTCATTATCTTGTAGTCAAATGTCCTGTGGTGGCATTCAGAAGGGGACACAGGGTGAGTATTTCCCAAAGATTGTTGACAAGAAAATATTCCCCATGGACACAAATGCAGGTAAGAGTAGGATTATGCCGATCATTGCCGACATACAGAAATATCTAGTTTGATGTATGATACCGCTGTATTTGTGGTAGTGCATTCCAACACAAACCTCCAACTAGTCCAACTACAAGTGTCCTCCCCAAGTTATAAAGCCTTGAGGATTAGTGTAATTCCCTTTATTGTCTATGTACATTTTTGCCCAGAGTTGTCCCATATCTCTTTGTCTCATATCCCTAATTATCACTCTTGTAGAGAAGAGTGAAAGAAAACTTCCTGAAGGCATGGGTTCTAGTTGAATCCAGCATACATATAGGCCCTCTTTTTCTGCTATGGTATTCTTCCTCCTCAGGTATTTCAAGACTGTTGAAGTGGTGATTAAAGCCATACATGGGAAAATATGTAATACAAATGAAATAAGTACATGTGATTTTTTGGTATGTGACTCTTACATTAAGGGAAAGCCCAGGACACAGAGTAGTAATGAATGTAAGTTCAAGGAATTGTCTGGGAGAATAATTTTGCTGAGGAGATGTGACTCACAGCAGAGCCAGAAACCAGTACCCCTTCTGGAGAACCAAGTATCTCTGCAGAGCAGTCCAGAAAAGATGTGGGTAAGATGAAGTAATTTGAACAATACTTTTCCTCTATGTCCTCTAGAACAGTGGGTGAGTATTGCCTGGATATGTGGAATGCTCTTCAGATCAGCCTGATTTTATGCTTGGTGAAACTCAGACTTAAGTTTGTAATGGAAATTTGGGAAAACATTTTAAGTTCTCTGAGCTCCAAGATGCTAATGTGTAAAGTGAAATTAAGTACACATAGTTCATACATGGTTTGAAAGCATTGAGTTAAATTTAACACAATGGACACATGCAGTTGCCCAAGAAATACATGTTTGATGATGATGTCACCTATGCCATCTAGGTGTTGTATGCACAGGCCTTGGTTTCATGCCTTGCTCACATCATGGACCCCCAATGGGTAGTTCGTGAAGAATAAATGTTGGCAAGTAAAGCCAGACAATGGGGAAATCTTGAACTTCAAATGGAATTGGCCCTGTGCAAGCAGAGTGAATTCTTGGTCTCTATCAACCAACATTTGACAGAGGAAAATACCAGATAATGAGGAAGGAAGGAGGAAATTTTGATTGGAGGACATTGAGCATTTTCAGAACCAAAGGGAGACTCACACTCCAGATGCCACCAACTTTGTTTACCTGCTCTTCTCCAACTTAGAACGGAGGAGCAATGGTACTGTCAAGAATAGATATAACCTACAAGAAGGTAAGGGCCATGTGTACAAAGAATTCATCGAGCCCCAGGATGATGACTACTTCTGTAAGTGGCCTTTGTAAAAAAATAAAATGGTATGTCTTGGTCTAGTGATTTCATGTAGTCATTTGGCTTGTAAAGCATCCCTTCCCCCAGTGGAGAATTCCCTTCCTCTCTGAGTAGAGAATGGGGGTTCTGTGATATAAGTTCCTGGGCTGTCTCTGAAGCTCTTCATGTTCAGAGACATGTCCTATACCTTTCCTGTGGCCTGCTGAAATCACCTGCAGATTGTGAGAACTGTCAGGATGACTTCGTTGACAACCATCCTTTGTATGGACCCCCTTCGTTTATAAAAGGCACTGCAGTGGAAAAGGGGCAACCCAATCATGAAGATCTCACTGAGTTCTCTCGGTTGAGAGTCGGACCATCCGGCATCCCTGATGCTGGGCTTGTAGTGTGGACTGGGGCTTCTGACCTGCTGGTGGATGTCTGGTCCATTTGAGACTCAGGCCACAAAAGATGAAAAGGCATCCAGTAGTGGATACACTTGGTTGGTGAGAAGTGTTTTTCTCTTACCCTGTTCTCTGGCTTCCCACATCATTTCTGAGGCTCAGTGAGTTCTCACCCCCCATGGTACACATGGATGGGGACAATATGGCTTGCACTGTTTATGGAAAGGATTTTGTTTGAGCATGGGTCTCCAGTTTAAGGGTCAAAGCAGAAGAAAGGCCAAAGACGTGCAGACACAAAGGAGTGGCTCTTCCCTTTGGGTGCTCTTGTTTTCTTTGGACATAGATGAATGTGTAAATGACAGGCAAGGAAAATATCTTGTGGTCACAGGTGGCAGGTGAATCTCCATGCATGCTAACAGGGCTCTGATGTCTGTATTGTGAAACAATTCTTTGAATAGTTACCTTTCCAACCTATGAATAACAAGAAAAAAGACCTTTAATGTCCTCTCTACCATACAGATCACCAAAGAGAGTAATTGTAATAAGCACGTGGTTGGAGAGGACAAATCCTCTTCCAAATGGATGAGGGAAGTTCTCTAGGTTTCCAGGTGCCAGAGGAGACTTTCATCCCCCACTTGCCCATGTTTCTTTTCCTGTCATCATGCCTCACTCAATAATCTTCCTCATCCTCTCTCCCACTTTTTTCTCAACACAGTATACTTTCTGATCAAGAGACCATTAGAGTCCAGGAGATAAAACATAGCATATGTCCTGAATGTATAAAGACCCATGCCAAAGTTTGGACCCTAGGAAAAACCTGCAGGAACTGAGAATCCCTGGGGACAGTAGACTGCAATTTCATTGACACAGACTGTGCTCCAGGTTACACGAAGGAGTTCACTGTTGGAAAAAACACACAACCTATATCCTTATGCAGGACTCATTGCAGACAGATATGAAGAGATTGCTTTTAGAAACATTTAAATGTAGTGTTCCAACTTTTGGACAAGTGCTCAGTGTCAATTCATCCCAGCATTAATTCTAACTGGAACTGTAGTCTGAGGCCTGCATATGAATGGTCATGGGCTGCTTTCCTCAGAGGCTTCCTATTAAATGTGGGAAGAGGGTGCAAACCATTATAATTCTGTGTTCTTTCGTTAAGATACAAAGAGATCCAAGTTTCTGTGGAAACCTGGTGGAGGCAAGTGAAGAGTACTCCAGGTACCATGTCGGGAGATTGGAGAAAGGACTGTCAGGAGATGATGAATGTGAGCTGGGAATCTAATGTTGTGAGCTAATCTGGAAGCAGAGTGTAGATCAAGCTCCACATTCTGTGTTGTGAAAGAAAAATTGATTAACGTATAGTGAAGGTAGAGCTCACTGTGTTTCACTGCAGTCAGGGTGGATCTGAAGTCCACAACTGTACTTAAAAAAATGGTTCCAGGGAGGATGAGCACCTTATGCAGGTATTGGAGACAGGCATTTATCTGACATTTTGACAGAGGCTCAGAAACTGAACATTAGTTTCCCTGGGAGTGTTGTGGGAAGTGGGTGACATCAGAGCCTGAGGACCTTAAGTGTCAGTGAGGAGCTGAATGTGGTTGTGTCAGGTACTCATTGCTGTGGTTTCTTTCTCTTCATTCTGCCTCAATCCCAGGTATGTGAACAGTGCCCAGTATAAGGAAGAGTAGAACCTGGTGGCCTTTCAATATCACGGGCAGATTTTCTACAGAACCTGCCTGGATATCAGGCCGCGTTGTGAGCTGCTGCTCTGATACAGGCATGACTATGCCCAGCAGCTGGGCATCAAGGGAGTTGGTAAGTGGAAGGGAGAGTTTCCACCTGGAACAAGTGGGACACCTCTGTGCTTCTTCAAAGGAAAAAAAGAAAAAGATAGAGGCCTGTTCCTGGAAATTGTTGTGTACTAATGCAAAAGTAGAGTAAAATCTGCTATAAAGTGAGTAAGTTTTTGATTCAGATGCTTTATAAATCCAGGGTCCAGCCCATATACCTTTCATCACTAGAAACAACATTTACACTTTAATTTTGTTCCAATTGTTCAAGCGATGCATGCATGCATAAATATTCCAATGCATATAGCACAGAAATGCTTCTTTGCCCTGTGAGGAATGTTACAAGCAATAAGCCACTTTGTCCACAAAGCATTTTTTCTGAACATTTTCCTGCTGTTTCTTTTTAATATCTTTTATGTATTTAAATGAAATGTGTATATGCATATGCTCTTAGTCATCATTTTTCTTAGTTGTTCATTGAATTGCTAATAAGTCAAACAGGTGCTGGAGTAGAGTTGAGCCACTCTCAGATGAAGGAGGGATAACCAGCCAAATTGCTTGTATGTGCCTAATATTACACAGAGATTAGTGCTTGGAGCAAACAAATCCAGGACAAGTGGGTAGATATCACTGTGAGTGCAGGCTGGGGCCAGTGCAGTTCATTGTGTCATATGGCAAGAAAGGCCTCTCACAGGACTTAACATTTACCAAGTTACCTGTGGGCAGAAGATCTGTGACAGTGGGGCTGGATAGTTCATGAGTGATATGAGTTGGTGTGTCAGGAAGGCTGAGGCCACTCCGGTTTCAGTCTGGACACAGAGAGTAGGAATGCTGGTCAGATAGATGCCTAGCAGATGGAAAATACACTGCCTATGCTACAACCTGAGACACTGGAATCTTTTCTCAGTTAGATGAGACAAGTGTGCATTCTTCAGGTGCAGATTGGAGTGTCTGTTTAAGATGGAGTGTTGCTACAATTTGGAAAGTAAATACCAGTGGGGAGCCCACTCAGAGATTAACTTGTCTCCAACGGTAGAGTTTGGCTGTTTGGTTGGAGGAGTGTGAGAGTCAGCAGGGTGAGAAGCATGTTTGGACATCTGTTTAGAGACCGGTATAAATAGTGCTTGCAATGGCTTAACAAGGAATCATTCACTTCACAGGGAATGAAATCCAGTGTGGACATTTGGTGAGGGGTTTGCTGGTGTACATAATTTTATATTATGGTTTTGAAGACAGAAAAAACAGAGGTCCCTTTGTCTTGTGGCCTCTAGTTACTCTCTTTAACCCTAGTTAGAAAAAACATATGTACCACAAAGATCACTGCAGTTCCATCCATAGAGTTTTTCAAGTTAATTCTTCTGGTATTTGGAAGTCCATAGCCTGGGATCTTGGTAGAAAAGACAATTAATGTGGGCTTTATGCATCGCTGAAGATGATGCAGTGCATAGGAATGAAAAGGAAAGTAGACTGTTAAGGGACACTTTGTGGAACAAACAGCCTGCATTGTCACCACAATGAGAATGATTCCTAGGGCTGTTACTCCATTCAGGAGACAGAGCATGTGGTCCTGCCAGGCTTGTCAACATGTGCACTGACCACAGATTTCTCTGTCAGTACGACCAAATCGAGAGATTCACCACTGTTCATCCTGCCCTGGAACCTTTTCGAGAATGAAATTGCTCTGTCAACACGTGAAGCGCAGTCACCCCTCTCAGATTGCCCGGGGAACATCTGCAAGGAAACACTTCCACTCAGTGGAACCCTGCTCAGAGGATCAGAGTTTGCATCAGAAAGATGATACACAGAGCTGGAATGACCAGGAAGAATGTCAAGAGGTGCAAAAAGGGACCCAATCTTTGCATAAAATGGTCAGAGGGGATGTTCCAGGGCCTTGTTGACAACACCCAGTGAACCCAAGGGGAGATCTCGTGAGGGTGTGAGTATTCTGGAGGGGAAAGCCGAAATCACTGCAGAAAGTTCATCAAGAGGATTCAGGAGTATGTTTTGTGCAGGGAGGAGTGCCTAGAAGTGTAAAAATCAGTTACTGAGGATGTGGGCAATCTTCAATGATGGGTCACAGTTGAGGAGACTCCAGAATTCACACTCAGGGGACAGGGCCTTTGATTGCAGGGAGTGTGGACAGAGCTTTACAGGGATGTCACATGTCATCACCCTCCAGAGGACTCATTCAGGGGAGGAAACATATGGTTGTAAATACTGTGGGATGGGCTACACAGAGAAAGCAGCTCCAGTAGGACACAAGAGGAAAAAATCAGGGAAGAATCCCGATGTTTTCCCACAGTGCAGCCAACATTTTACAGTGAAGGACTATCTGAACACACACAAGAGGTCCCATGAAGGGGTAAAACACTGCGTGTGCGTTCAATGTAGGGACTCTTTCTAATCGAGGTAAGGTCTCACCGTACTCCACAAACACACACTGGGGAGAAGCAATACTCTTGTGGGGACTCTGGGCAAGGCTTTGCACAGAAGTCATGCATCATGAGACACCAGAAGAGACCCTTAGTGAAAGTAGCCCAATTTTTCATGGAGGTTGATTAGTAAATTGCATTCAGTAGCCCCTCACATGTAATAATACAAATGTATCCCACACACGTGATATGCCAGTTCAGAGTAGACTTCAGATGAAGTTAGGTGGCCTCTTAATCTCCCCAAAAGTGTCATCAGTAGACAATTCCCCTGTTAAACCCTACCTACACATGAAAAGACATGTGGCCGACAAATAGTTCCCTAATCGCAGTGGAAATATCAACACCAATGTAATTCAGGCGTTTTTCCACCCTGTGTACTAATAAACTCCAATGCCAACTGGAAGCCCAGATAGCACCCCATTCACTCCATCACTGAAGAAACAGCATTCTAGGAGGACTACAGAGAACCCATAGGCTCAGTCACTGCACCAGAACCTCCCCAAGGTCCCATGTATGGAGTAAATCCTGTTAGTTTACTGCCCAGGGAAAGGGAGTGGAGGCACACTCATCAGGAATGGTAATTCCCTAGAATCCTGGGTATTGTGAATTTTGCTTCTTATTGAGTACATCCCTCCCTTTCCTGGGCTTCTGCTGCATCCTGTCCTGATATGTTCAGAACTCTGAGCATCAGAGGTGGAAAGCGGGAAGGGGCATGTGTGTGCTCATGGCCAACAGCCAAGCTCCCTCTGGGCACTGGATCTGCCGCATTCCTTGCTAGCCTTCAGTTTCCCCTTCTCATGTTTCCCAGCATCAGCATTCTGTTTCAGTCCTTAACATGTCTGAGTCTCCAAAATACCCCCTCCATTTGTGTCGCCCTAAGCAAGATTGTCAACTTCTCTATGCCAGTTCTCTATTCCAGACCATAGGAAGGTTAACAGCAGCCTTTGGCTATGACATTTAAAATTGAGGCAGAACCCGGCATAAGGGGTCTGAGGACACAAGTTGCCAGCTATTATATTTCAGTGGTTAAGGCTTCCGGGTCTACAATTCTGGAAAGGGGAAGATATGGAGGGAAGAGCGGACTGAGTCCAAATTCTGTCATTGAGCAGACACCTCCGCTTCCACCACATAGATTCATCTGCCCTGAGCAGGCGGCATGTGTTTGCACAATTCCCTTTGTGAAGTTCACCACACTGTGCCACTGAGGCTGGGCAGCCTCCTATTGTTCACAACATAAACTCACGTGGCAGTAATTAAAGCCTGTGGAAAATCCCCTTACCCAGCCTTGCCTGAGAAATGAGCTTGGGGACAGACTCTGCCCGAACTGTGCACAATACATCTACACAATGTGATTGTGAGCCTTCACATAGCAGCTTCTATTGTGAATTTTCCTTCTAGCTGAGCTTCATGGATTTTAATATTCCAGAAGCCACCTTGGGACTCTAAGTTGTTGCATTTGAAATCCCAGGGTTTTAATTGAATTCCTGTGGGAAGGAACACATACTATGTGCAGAGCACATATGCACAACCTTGGTAAATTCTGGCCAAACATTCTGAGTTAATGTCCAAAATGGCCTGAGGCAAAGGACACCCATAGGTAAACTAGTAGGGAGACAAGAGAGTCTGCAGATGGGGATGTGGTAAACATCTACCTATGTGTACTCCAGGATGCCTACAGCTTACTGAAGCCAGATTTTTCTGTGAAATAGGCCTAAATTCAACACAGAGCAGATGCAAACACAGTCATTGAGTATCCAAAACATATCCTGACCTAATGATGGCTAACTGTGCTTGTCTCACACTGATTCTGTAGTCATGGAATCACAAACACTGTCCAACAAAATGCCATGATTTGGAATAATGACCATTGTGTTCCTCTCCTGGGTCCAACTTGGTAAGGGTGACTACATAAACATGTTAGATTTCCATAATAGGTATCCACAGTATCTTTCTGCTTTTTCTCTTCTATTGGTAAAGAAGGTTGTGTTTCTTGAGTTTCTTTGCTTCCCTGGGCAGCCACCAGGAGAGAATCCTAACACTTTCATAGCACTTAGCCTTGAGGGTGGGACATGGCAAAAGGGCAGAATTCTGCTATATTGCTGCCAGAGCGGTCAGAGCTGCAATGCAATAGGCTGCACAATCCACTCCTTCCATCACTACTGGTCCTGAAAAGCTCCTAAACTGCTGAGTGATTCAAGATGTTTAGAAAAGTTTTCCCTCTACCTCATTCAACAAAACACATTCCTAGCTTGGCTGCGAGCCACTAAATGTTCCCCAAACCCTTCTTCTGTCACTCCTGTCCTTCCATAGGCCTGCCTTCACACTACATGGTTGAGCTGTACTGTGAAATTTGTGTTGGGGCCCAATCCAAAATAACAATCAGGCTCTTGTGTTTCAGCCTTCCTTGCACAGTTCACCAATTTCTAATGACCTTGTGCATGGAGCTGAGGTGTTTACATTCCCCTAACACACATCTATCAGCAGTTGGCAACTGATATTCCTCAGGAGGATGCAGGACACTCCAAGGTATGAGTGAGACTTCTGTTTGTGGGACACAAGTCTGTCATCTCATGACAAGCAGCGGAGGACTCTCTCCTGTACCTGTGACCACAGCTTGTTTGAGGCCACAGGAAGCAGTGACCCCAGCCAGCTCTTTTCCCTGGCTTATACGCTCATCCCGAGCTCCTCACATGAGATAGTCACCAGCAGGGTACCTCTGACATTGGCAGGGGAAAAAGGGTTGAGATCCTGGGAGAACAGGGCATGTGGAGACGTGAGATGTTGGATCGCCACAGCCCCTTCTCTCATGTCCCTGAGAATTTCCTGAGAATGAGTGCCAGTGTTTCCAGAGCTAAAGCCATGTCAGAAGAAGCCCTGCTTCTTGATGACTGATCAAATAGCATTGATATTGTTACAATTATTGGATTCAATTTACAGCTTGTCACTTCATATGTAGTGCAAATGTTGGGAAGTTAAAGAAACATATGTCCATTCACATTACCCTGCTCAATTGCATTGCTGTGCTGCTTATTAACAGTGGAGACATCATTTCTCAAGCCTTCCATGTCTTCAGGTACCACCAGTATTCAAGTCACAGCAATGGGTAAAGCCATTTATGAGAACACCTACAAGGGGACACAGCTCACATCACTGTTCCTCAGCAAAATAAGATATTCATCAATGCATTGTCATCATCAGTCTATTCTCGTGATGGTATGAAACACATAGCGAGAGAGGATACACCACTGTGTGATGTACACAGTGTACATTTGTCCCAGATCCTGGGTGTAGACATCAGCCCATGGGAGTGGACTCCAGGAAACCAGGACACGCACAACACAGGGAGAGCAATCAATTGGAAAATTACTTATGAACCCATTGGGTTTTATATACTTTTTGGTGTAATAGCCTTTTTCATAGCATTACTCCTGCTCCACAATGTATAGTTTAACACATATGGTCATACCAGAGGCACCAAGGAGATAACAACAGCACAAGTCACTGCACAAGGCTTATGAACTTACACCTGCCAGAACCTAGAGCCTGATCTTCACAAGTGCAAAAAAAATAGAGTTCATATGCATGGTCTTCTACTGAGGAGTTTTCCAAAGATGAATGCACAAGTTGTCAGAGATTGGTGTAGATCACTGTGGATGTTCAGAATGGGGAGGAAGCCTTCCAAGCATGCTGATGGGGACACCCAACAGACAGATACGTAGGGCAGGGCTGTCATGTTGCCATGGGGTGCACAGTCAAATCACCTGACAGTCCTCATACCAGTATTCGGCCTTGTGAAAAATGGAGATGTGCTGTAGAGCCAAGTCATGCCAACAATGTATCAGGCATCCTACATTTTCAGAGGAGTCAAAGAATGTATCACCACTGTTCCTTCCAGGCACAAGCATTAAGAATTAACTTGGGGCCCCTTGAGGAAGAGCACCTTTAGTTAGCCAGAGCCCCTTAGTCCTCTGTCTAATAATTTACTTCGCCCTTGAGAAATGCCCTTATTGCACGCCCTAAACTTAATTGCAACACAGGCATTGAGAAAAAATATGAGGGTTCATTAACTGGTTTTCAATGACAATTTTTGTCCCATAATGAATTCCCAGTGTCTTCTCTGTTTACAGAAACCTGGAGTAACATGACTTCTGCCGAATTACAGCTCGCCTTGTCTGTACCACCTTCTAGAAAGTTCTCAAACTTCTGGAGGCACTAGCATCTGTAAAGTTCTCAACAGCCATAGTTTTTTGTGTCCTCACAGTTTTCTGAAACATGTATGTCATAACATCTTCAATGATCTCAAACAAACACTTGGATAGTCCGCATCACGTGCAGGGTGCTTGTAAACGAGGCATGTGTCCTCCCTATTCCCAAGTAACTGGTGGATAGGCATCTTTTGATTCTCAATCATCTTTACTCTTTGAGTGTCCACAGTCTTTTGCTACACATGCAATAGTGCAGCCTTTTCCATTTTATCAAACACCTGAACCTCGCCAAGGTCTGTAGGCTTCAAATACTTCATGGTTTTACGTAGCACCAGAAATGTCTTCAAACTCTTGTATTCTTCCACACAGGTTTAGACTCTACAACTCAACGTCTGCCAGAATATGCACTGCTTTGAGTAAGATGAAGTATCCCAGCATCCTCTTTTGCTCAGATATAAAGTCTTTCAAAGCACATGCAATGTTCTCAATTGTCTGCCTATTTGGCACCTGCAATGTTCTCAGACACCTGGATTATGCCAGAATCTTGGGTCTTCTCAAGCCATGAAGGATCCTAGCCTCAGCAGTGACTTCTAACACATGGACTGCCCCATCAACAGCAATGTTCTTAATTATCTTCACTATTCCAGCCTTTGCACTGTTCTCCAACACCCAGGCTATTCCCTCATCTTCAGTGACCCCAAGCAGCTGAAGAAATCCAGGGCTCTCTGAGAGTGAAATACAAAAGCCATCTCCAGCACTGGGATGTTATCAAACACAGGTGTATCACAGGATCTTCAGTGCTTCAAATCATGGACTATCACAGCATCTACTTTAGACTCCCTGGTTATTCACATCTCTTTCAATGTTCTCTGTGTCTGAATAATCCAATGTCAGCAACATTCTACAGCTACATGACTATGCCAGGACTTCAGCATCCAAAACACCAAGACTCTCCCAATGTCTTCATGTTCAATGTCTGGTCTATCACTACAAATACAATCACCCCTACTCACCATATCAAATAGTTTAGCATTTTCTGTGTTTTCCAGCAACTGGATTATACTGGTGTTCTTTATCTCAAATCATAGGTACCGTTCCCCTGTCACCAGGGTTCTCAAACTTCTTAATGATAAAGCATCTTCATTGTTGAAAAACAGCTGGACAATTGCTGCAACTGCAATATTTCAAACACCTTGAGTACCCCAGCTTTTTCAAAGATTTAAAAGATGAGGGCTATTTCAGCATGTGCTAAGTTCTCCTGTACCTGTGCTGTATCACCATCTGTGGTGTTCTCAGGTGTGGAGTACCACAGAACCTTCAGCGTTTCCAGAACACAAGGATCACTCTGAAAGTACAAGGTCTGAAACATCCAATTAGAGCACTGTTGGCAGTGTCTCTGTTATGTCAGAATGTGTAATGTTTTCCAACACCTTGCCTCCTGCAACCTATTCAATGTTGTCAAACACATAGATTACACTGCGTCTGCTGTGTTCTCAAACTCTGCCAAAATTCGCAGTTCCTGCAAAATCTCAAAATCATGAACTCTCACATGTTCAAACTTGTTAAACACTCAGGCAATCCATCATCTTAAAGGAATTTAGACATAAAATATTACTAGCACCTTCGGTGTTCTCAAATACCTGCTGTATTTCAGCCTCTGCAGTGTTCTCTCTCTCTTTTTTTAATTTTAGATTATTCAGTACAGTTTCTATCTTTTAATCCCATTCCAGCCAACGCACCCATCCTTCCCCACTTTGTTTCCATTTCCAAGCCCTGTAGTTTTGTCCATGTGTCCTCTATATTTGTTCCTGTAAACCCTTCCCTTCTCCCCTGAAATTCCCAACCCTCTCCCCTCTGGTCACTGACATCCCATCCTCTATTTCAGTGTCCTTTGTTATATTTTACTTGTTTCTTTGTTTTGTTGTTTAGGTTCCTGTTAAAGGCGAGATCATATGATATTTGTGTTTCATTGCCTGGCTTATTTCACTTACCATAATGCTTTCCAGCTCCATCCATGCTGTTGCAAAGGGTATGAGCTCCTTCTTTCTTTCAGCTGCATAGAATTCCAGTGTGTAGATGTACCATAGTTTTTTGATC
>JAPYXV010000016.1:950116-1001986 GCA_028533065.1 Trachops cirrhosus | reverse complement strand
ATTATGAAAGTGAGTCTACATACCCTTGAAATCCTAACAGCTGGCATATCTAAGGAAAGGATGGCAGGGACACCAACAGGTAAGTGCCTTCCAAGGGAGGTGTCAGGAACATTGCTTCCTTCAATTTTTGCTGTCTGGGTGGGCAAAGCATCTCTTCTGTTAAGGAGAACCAAGAGCTCTGTATTCCCTCAGAGCCCACAAAAGGTTGATTTGACAAATGCTTAAGCCCAGAGTGGAGTTTAAAGTAGTCCTGGGTGGGAGTCCTTCAGGATTTTCATAAATAGCAATGGTGCTTGGAAGAATACTTTTAACATGTTAGGTGCAAAATAATTTTGACAGATTATCATTCCAAGAAACATCACACACACACAGACACACACACACCAACGCACAAATGATAGATGAAATATATTTTGAATGTAAAGTCTATACATGACAAAATGTATTCACATGTGTCAATGTACATCTGTTAAATTTACATACATAGACTCTCATATGTGAAATGTACATAAATATATTTGTAAACTAATGAATATGTATACACATTTATTTACATTTTCAGAAGTTTTTAAGATTTTGTTTATTTATTTTTTGAGAGAGGGGAAGGGAGGGAGAAAAGCAGGGAGAGATAGGTCAGTTCGCATTTGCATCCAATGGGTCCCCCTGGTGAGGAAGCAGTTTGCAACTCTTGCACATGGCATGACTGGGAATTGAACCAGTGACTCTTTATCTCTCAGGTGCGTGCTCAATCTATGGAACCACACCAGTCAAGGCATCATGCGTATATATAGTTATAAATGTACACATGTGTCTATACAAATAAATAATTATGCACACATATTTCATTTACAAAAAAGACAAGCAAGTGAATGTGTAGAAAAATAATTTGAGATGCAGAAATTCACAGAGGTAAAATATGAACTAACTGTACATAACAAGTTATAAGAAATTTCAAGAATGTTTTTATAATATGTACAAAGGTATAAGTACACTCCAGGACAAAGAGTGCCCTGTGTGTTTGAAAAATACCATGTAAAATATCCACAGGTAAACAGTATCATGGAAAATGAAAAATAAATGAAATGGGAGCTGAGTGGGTTGGGACATAATACCCCACTCTAAAAGAATGCAGTTTCAATCCCTGCCCAGGGCACATACAAGTCCTCAGCAGGGAATACAGGTTCCATCACCAGTTGGGGCATGGAGGGGTTGCAATTAATCAGTGATTCTCTCTCACATCATTCTTTCTCTCTCTACCTAAAACTAACCAGTATGAGTGTTGAGCTAGCAAGCAAATGGGGCAACAGCAATAAAGAAAACCAAAACTAGAAGGCTCACTTATCAGTACAAGAGCATTCCAGAGCCTGCGGCTCAGGTAAGAAGGAGACTACAGCACTGAAATCCAAAGGCCATCTCCTAGAAGGGAAGCCATCCAGTTCTGGGAGTCACAACAGGTCTCTAATACATAGAAACAAACACAAAGAGACAGACAAAAATACAGAAAAAAAGAGTCCCCAATAATATAATGGGAGGTATCTCCAGAAAACCAGCAAACAGCACACTGGTAAATTCAAATTAATGGAAATAAAGATGCTCAACAGGATGAAAAGAGACCTACAAACCATGAAAAAGAACGTGGCACAAATAAAGAATAACATATCTAAGTAAAGAGTATACCTAAAGGATAATCAGTAGGTTGGATAAAGGAGAGGATCAAATCAGCAAACTAGAAACCAGGTAGGAAAAGAGCAACTTCATCCAGAGCAGCAGAAAATATAATATGTTATAGGCAGGAGGATACTGGAAGGAATCTATTGGACAAGAAGAAATGTGACCATATTCTCATGACAGAGGTAATGGAAGTTGAAGAAAGAGAGCAAGGCATGGAATACCTGATTAAGGAATAATGACAATGTCTGGCCAGGATGGAGGTGTAGGTATTATCCCTGAGCTCCCTGGCAGAACTAAAAGAAGGATAACATCCTTTCTCAAATCAATGAGCAACCAGATGCCAGAAAATGAGACTGCATTGAGCTCTAGCCACCAAGGAATTAAAGAAGCTGTCAAAGAGAAAAAAAAAAGATTTAATTTCCATTACATAATTAATAATTTCCATTAGTTGGCTTGTTTCCAATCCATGGAGATGCACTTATACTTCTGCCATCCAAAAGAAGCAAGGTCCAGGAACCCTCTCTCCATTTTACACAGTGAAAGCCAGCAGCAGCTGCAGTGACTCTGCTCTCTGGACACATGTCCTTAGTTTGGATGCCCCATTTTCTGAAAAATGCTTGTAGGACATCTCAGACTGTGTGTGTGTGTGTGTGTGTATGTGTTCACAGGTGTTTTCTTTCAAGATACAAACATAGTTGTATCTTGTCTTTTTCTGAATCCTTTTTAGAACTGTGATATTTTTACATACCCATGGCTCACATAGGGGGTTCTCTGAGGGTTTTTCTACACTACATGTTGCTAAATATTTTGTGTTTCAATGTTTGAACACTGTGGAGGTTATTTCATTTCCACAAACTGTATGGGTGGGATTCAGTGACTCATCAGTTTCCTAGGAGCACAATGCAGTGTTAACCGAACCCTACATTTTATGCGCCTCTTACTGACAGCGGGGTTCACAAGGTAGGGCACCAGGGCCTAGAGGAAAGTAGTAGATCCTGATCACAGTCACGTGCAACAAAGCCATTTGGCAGGCTGCAGGAGGGCCATGTCCACCCTAAAGACCTGCCCAGGGTGGGGGCACCCTGCTGCTGCCTGGCGTGTCCCTCATCAGCAGCATGAAAACAAGTCACTAGAAACCACCATTCTATGTTCTTGGCTGAGGGTTAGTGAAGGGCACCTGTCACATGTAGAGGAGGCAATTCCTGTGCGTTGGGGTGGATCTTGCTCCAACCAGTCCAACACAAATCTGACTGAGTGTCTCTACTCCCTGCCCTGCACCCTCAGCATCTTCTTACAGCCCACTGGTGGTCACGGCCTTGATTTAAGCGCTGATTGGTGGATCCTGATCCCCACGTGGTCTTACCCTCAGAAACCTTGCCATCTGTGATATCATGCCTTCCGAATTCCTCAGGAGCAGCAGTTCTGAGGGAATCCCCATCCAAGAAGGGTAGCACAGCAGGGTCTCCGTGAGACAGAGAGGTAAATGGGGTACCTTGCTGTGTGAAACTCTTAGCCCACACCCCTCAAAGCCCAGATTAAGAGAGCAGAGGTGAACTCATGCTGAGGCTCAATGGCCCCATTCATATGTTTAAAGGGAGGACACAAAAACATCTTGCCCAGAAAAGCTCTAGATTTCCCAAGAGCTTACACCCAAAAACACCCTCGATCTCCACAACCCTCTCATACCTGGCTGCCCTACCCACTAACAGCAAAGAAAGTCTTAACTTCCCATTCTAAGACACCCTAAATGCCTGTGTCTTGGGGACACAGAGTCATTGAACAAAAAGCCCATACTGAGGGGACTCAAATATACTCACCCTCAGTGATCACAAAGCATTTCCCCATAGACACCCTACAAACCTCATACTGAATGGCCCCAGAGGTTGGTCAGGAAGGGCCTCAAGTCCTGAGGCTTGACAGACTTCGGACTCCTAGAAAATGCTTCAGCCTCTCATGTGTTTTACTTCAGAGCCCCGGTTGAAATCCAAAACGCTTTCACTTGATAGAAAAGGTGCCTCTTCTATCGCCAGCGCAGAACCTCCAGAAGGTAAGCGTGGTCTGTGCTCCAGAGGACAGACTTCCCCTGAGGTGACCCTATTGGGGTTAGGGCAGGAGCAGTGCACACCATGGTGGACTGCTCTCTGTTGCTTGGCAGCTTATGCCCCATCTAGTCCCTAGTCCCCTAGCTTGAACCCCTATTACTTATGAAGTGTGCACCTGGTGAAAGTGGGTCCTACACTCCTATATTGTTGTGATTTCACAGGGGAGAAGTCCCAGGGTGGTCTCAGGGACCAGGGACTGTACCAAGATGGACAGGGCTAGTCACAGTGATGCAGCAGGCATCAGCAGGCACCAGACATGACAGGTGGATCCTCTGCATTTCTTTAGATAGCAAGAGGTTAGGGTATGAGCAGTGTTGCACATTCAGGGCCTGCTGAGACCAGACAGGAGAATCCAGAGTGTGCCTTAAGGGATGAGGAAGCTAACCAAGAGGTACAAGGTTGGTAACCAAAATAGCTGCCTTGGAATTGAGACATCACCTGGCAGTGGCACTGGTCCTGTCAGAGCATGTGCAGAGGCATGTTATGGGAGCTGGGTAGCAGAAAGTATAATGGGACTAGAAATGTCAAGACCAGTTTAGGGCCATCTGGGAGAAGACACACAGTGATCTCCTGCACAAATGGGCACTACCAGGAGGGACAGAGCTGGGGACAGAGCAGCCATAGTGATATGCCAATGTCTGGCCAGGGGTCAGCACTCTTGGTCCTTATGATTGGTTCACTGGCTAAGTGAGAGAACAAGACTTGGGGTCACAGAACACTGCAGTACAAACCTAAGACAGGACACAGAATCACCTCCCTTATGAAACAAGAAGACTACCTGGTGGGACAGCACTGTTGAAAGAGCTGTGCCAAAGCGGTGCCCAAATGAGTATAATGGGATGGAGCTCTCTGGGCACTGGATGGAATACTCATGGGAATGATGGGACTCAGTCTTGCACAACAATGCCAGTGAAACTGGAGCAGGACATCTGTCCTGAGAAACCTGGCCAGAAGTAGAGGGACAGCTAGCTTCCTCTTCACTGCACAGAGACCACCAGTGTCCCCCCCAAACCTTGCTCTGAGGAGGAGAAGGCCCTCTCTGGGTTTTCACTAACATTACTGAATTACTGATGAAATGTACTATGTTCTCCTTGGCAAACAAGTTTTGAAGGACATCCCCAATCAATTCACCAGGGAAAAGAGGGACACATCGGTAAACTGGTAGTAAATCCAGTACAGGAACATGAAATATACTTGCCATTGGCACTGCTGCTTTTGTATTGGGGGCGGGGGTTGTCAGGCAGGGATGCAGGAGCAGTGATGCCTTATAAACATGATGGGCTTCTGGGCTGGCTCTGGTGTAGGTAGCTCTATCTGTTCTCAGCTCTCTTATGTGTGGACACCAACGTGGGTGAATTTATCACTTTGTGTCAGAGTAGAGCTGGCACTGGCAATGCGGAGCTCACAGCACCTTGTGCACTCGGTGTTTGCCAACCCTTTGGCATCAATCACAATGGCTTTGTGGTGAATGGTCCTCCATAAAGCACCGCACTTTCAGGAAAAATCTTTTGTTTGTTACCTAGGTCTCCGAGTCCCATCCAGCTTCCATGTTTCAATGCTGGCTTTACCGGATGTTCCTGGTTGAGGACAGTCAGGCTTCTTATGAAGAGTGTATTCTGTTGCAAGGGGAGGGCCCAGAGGATCCAGGATTGCCCTTCTGACATGGACCTACATTATGTAGGTGAGGCTGCATCAGGGTGTGTCAAGGGAAGTTTTTGCTGTCCAACAAACAAAATATAATTCAGAGTATTGTCAAAGAAAGGGCTATTCATGTAAATTTGGCAAATGTGTAACGTAAATATGTATACTTCTCCATAAGTTAACATCAGTGAATGTATCAAACATAAATATATATGATACACATACCTACATTGGAGTAGCTGTCATCATGACGGAATGTTGTTGGTCTGGGCAGCGAGCACTGCTATAAGAAGTAACTGCAACATGAAGGACACACGGCAATGTGGGTAACATGATTAATCATGGCAATTAAGGGAGTTGAGGCTGGGGGCAGAGGTGGCAGTAGTTGATTTTTGTATCACTTCCTGGTGTCAGCCCTGTCATCATCCTCTCTGGTTTTGAGAGTGAGTGCTAAATAGGGCGGTCTCATTTCATGGGTGTGGGTTTGAAACACAGCTGAAGTCTATGTGTTATCTTAACCTGATGGAAATGTCGATGCTGTGGTAAAGACACTAGACACTGTGTTTGGAACAATCTCTGAGGCTGACCAGAATCTAATGACTCAAGTAGGTGGTGAAAATTTAAGAAATAATGGAGATGAGATGGTGATGGGGCCATTAACCTTGGCAGCACAGTTGGAAGGAGGAAGTGAGATTGGAGAAAGGGTCTTATTACATAAATGGATTATGTGCATGGACACATGAACTATAATATATTTTTGTCCTGAAAGCCCAATTTATTGTTAGAGATAGCTTATCAACAGACAGAAAAGCCCAGATAAGGTTTGTTGAAATTGGTTATTTGAATAATGCTCCGTGATGCACACAAGAGAAGCATAGGCCTTAGTTACAGCTCGGAAAAGTTTTCCAGTCATCCTTGCTTTGGCCTAGGACTAGTCTCTGGTACAGAATTTTGTGTACCTAATTAGCATCTCCAGATTGGGGAAACACATACCAATCAAAAACCAGTTTTTTCATTATCTTGTAGTGAAACGTCCTGTGGTGGCCTTCAGAAGGGGACACAGGGTGAATGTTTCCAAAAGGCTGTTGACAAGAAAATATTCCCCATGGATACAAATGCAGGTAAACGTAGCATTATGATGATTATTGCCAACATACAGAAATATGTGGTTTTATGTATGGGATCACTGTATCTGTGGTAATGCATTCCAATCCAAACCTCCAATTAGTCCAAATACAAGTGTAGTCCCCAAGTAATAAAAACTTGAGGATTAGTGTCATTCCCTTTATTGTCTACGTACATTTTTGCCCAGAGTTGTCCCATATTTCATTCTCTCATATCCCTAATTATCACTCTTGTAGAGAAGACTGAAAGAAAACTTCCTGAAGGCATGGGTTGTAGTTGAATCCAACATACATATAATCCCTCTTCTCCTCCTGTGGTATTCATCCTCCTCAGATATTTCCAAGCCCTGTTGACGTGGTGATTAAAGCCATCCATGGGAAAATATGTAATATGAATTAAATATGTACATATGGTTTTTTCGTATGTGACTCTCACATTAAAGGCAAAGCCCAGGACACTGATTAGGAATGAATCGGAGTTCAAGGAATTGTCTGGAAGAATAATTTTGTTGAGTAGATTAGGCTCACAGCCGGGCCAGATACCGGTGCCCCTTCTGGAGAAGCAAGTAACTCTGCATAGCAGTCCAGAAAAGATTTGCATAACAGCAAGTAATTTGAACACTACGGTTCCTCTAAGTCCTCTACAACAGTGGATGTGTATGTCCTGGGTATGTGGAAAGCTCTACAGATCAGCCTGATTTTATGCTGGGTGGAAATCAGACTAAAGATTGCTCTGGACATTGGGGCAAACCTTTCAAATTCTCTGAGCTCCAGAATGCTAATGTGTAAAGTGAAATTAAATGAACTATTATACATAGTTCATTCATGGTTTGAAAGCGTTGAGTTGCATTTAATAAAGTGGACACATACAGTTGCACAAGAAATGCATGTGTGATGATGATGCCACCTATACGATCTAGGTGTTGTATGCACAGGCCTTCGCTTCATGCCTTACTCATGTTATGGTCCATCAATGAGTAGTTCATGAAGGGAGATGTTGGCAAGTATAGCCAGACAATGGGGACATGTAGAACTTAAATAGGAGTTAGCCATGTGCAAGCAGAGTGAGTTTTCGGTCTCTGTCATGCAAAATTTGACAGAGGGAAATACCAGAGAATGAAGAATAAAGGGTGTGGGACATTTTGGTGGGAAGACAATGAGCATTTTCTGAACCAAAGGGAGACTAAAACTCCAGATGCCACTAACCCTGTTCACCTGTTCTTCTCCCACTTAGAACGGAGGAGAAATGATACTGTCTCCAAGAGGTATAACTTATGAGAAGGAAAGGGCCATGTGTACAAAGAAGTCATGGAGCTCCAGGATGATGACTACCTCTGTAAGTGGCCCTTGCACACAATGATATGGTATAGCTTAGTCTAGTGATTTCATGTAGTCATTTGGCCTGTAAATCATCACTTTCCCTAGTGGAGAATTCCCTTCCACCCTGAGTACAGAATGGGGGTTCAGTGATGTGAGTTCCTGGGATGTGTCTGAAGCTCTTGATGTGCAGAGATATGTCCTATACCTTTCCAATTGCCTGCTCCTCTCACCTGCAGATTGTGAACATTGTCAGGAGTACTTCGTTGACAGCTGTCCTGTGCATGGGTCCCTTGCGTTTATAAAAGACACCACAGTGGACAAGGGGCATCCCAATCACTCAGCTCTCACTGTGCCCCCTGGGTTGAGCGTGGGACCATCGGGCATCCCTGATGCTGGGCTTGCAGTGTGGAATGAGGTTTCTGAACTACCGGTGGTTGTCCGCCTTGGCCCTTTTGAGGGACAGGTTACACAAGATGAAGAGGCATCCGGTAGGGGATATGCCTGGTTGGTGAGAAGTGTTTTTCTCTTACCCTGCTCTCTGGCTTCCCACATCATTTCTTAGGCTCCTTGGGTTCTCACCTGCCATACTACACATGGATGAGGACAATGTGGCTACCACTGTTTCCTGAGTGGATTTTGCATGTGCACGGGTCCCCTGTTTAAGGGTTAAAATAGAAGTAAGGCCAAAGATGTGCATACACAAAGGGGAGGCTACTCCCTTTGGGAGCTCAAGCTCTCCTTGGACTGATGGGCATGAATGTGTAGAGGACAATCAAGTAAAATATTTTGTGGTCACAGGCGGCAGGTGAATCTCCAGGCATGCTGAGAGGGCTGTGATGTCTGGAATGTGAAACAATTCTTTGAACAGTTATCTCCCCAACCTAGAATTAACAAGAAAAAAATCTTTAACCTCCTCTCTTCTATACAGATCAACAAAGGGAGTGATTGCTATGAATACCTGGATGGAGAGGACAAAACCTGTTCCAACTAGATGAGGTAATTTCTCTATGTATCCAGATGCCAGAGGGGACTCTCATCCCCTACTTGCCCATGTTTCTTTTCCTCTCATCAGACCTTCCTCGATAATCTTCCTCAATCCTCTCTCCAACACTGTTCTCAACACAGTACACTTTCAGACCAATGGACCATTAGAGTCAAGGAGATAAAACATAGCATATGTCCTGAATCTATAAAGCCCCATGCCAGACAAAGTTTGGACAGTGGGGAAAACCTGCAGGAACTGAGAATCCCTGGGGACACTAGACTTCACTCTTTTTGAAAGTGACTGTGTTCCAGGTTACACGAAAGAGTTCACTGTTGTAAAAGAAACACAACGTATATCCTTATGCAGGACTTACTGCAGACAGATATGAAGAGATTGCTTTTAGAAACGCTTAAATGTAGTGTTCCAAATTTTTGAGAAGTGCACAGTGCCAATGCATTGCTGTATTAATTCTAACTGGAACTGTAGTGTGAGGCCTGCATAGGAATGCTCATGGTTGGCTTTCCTCAGAGGCTCCCTATTAAATGTGGGAAGAGAGTGCAAACAATTATTTTTCAGTGATCGTTCACTAAGACACAGATAGATCCAAGTTTCTACTGAAACCTGGTGGAGGCAAGTGAAAAGTACTCCATGTACCATGTGGGGAGATTGGAGAAAGGCCTGTCAAGAGATGATGAACTTAAGCTGGGCATCCAATGTTGTGAGCCAATCTGGAAGCAGAGTGTAGATCAAGCTCCATGTTCTGTGTTGTGAAAGAAAAATTTGTTATCCTATAGAGAAGGTAGAGCTCACTGGGTTTCCCTGCCAGTGAGGGTGGAGGTTAAGTCCACAACTGGGCTTCAGAAAATGGTACCCAGGAGGATGTGCAGCATATTCAGGTCTTGGAGATAGGCATTCATCTGACATTTTGACAGAGGCTCAGAAACTGAACATTAGTTTCCCTGGGAGTGTTGTGGGAAGTGGGTGACATCAGAGCCTGAGGACCTTAAGTGTCAGTGAGGAGCTGAATGTGGTTGTGTCAGGTACTCATTGCTGTGTTTTTTTCCCCTTCATTCTGCCTCAATCCCAGGTATGTGAGCTGTGCCCGGTATGAGGAAGAGCAGAACGTGGAGGCTTTCAAAATCATGGGCAGATTTTCTACAGAACCTGCCTGGACATCAGGCAGGGTTGTGAGCTGCTGGTCTGGTACAGGTACGAGTATGCCCAGCAGCCGGGCATTAAGGATTTTGGTAAGTGGAAGGGAGAGTTTCCACCTGAAACAAGTGGGACACCACTGGGCTTCTTCAAACTGTAAAAAAAAAAAGATAGAGGCCTGTACTTATAAATTGTGGACTAATGCCAAAGTAGAGTAAAATCTGATGCACAGTGAGGAAGTTTTTCACTCAAATGCTTCACAAATCAAGGGTCCAGCCCATATACTTTTCATCAATAGGAACAACATTTACATTTTAATGTTGTTTCAATTTTTCAAACGATGCATGCAAAAATATGCATATGCATATTGCAGTGAAATGCTTTTTTGCCCTCTGAAGAATGTTACAACAAATAAGCTGCTCTGTCCACAAAGCATTTTTTCTGAACATTTTATTGCTGTTTTTTTTTATAATTTTATCCATCAAAATGAAATGTGTATATGCATGTGCTCTTAGTCATCATTTTTCTGAGTTGTGCATTGAATTGCTAATAAGGCAAGCAGGTGCTGGAGTACACTTGAGCCTCTCTCAGATGAAGGAGGGATAACCAGCTACAAGTGCTAGTTGGTCCTAATATTACACAGACTTTAGTGCTTGGAGCAAACAATTTCAGGACAAGTGGGTAGATATCTCTGTGAGTGCAGGCTGGGGTGGGAGCACTTCAGTGTGTCAGATGGTCAGGAAAGGCCTCTCTCAGGACTTAACATTTCCCAAGTTACCTGTGGGCTAAGGATTTGTGACAGTGGGGCTGGTTAGTGCATGAGTGATATGAGTTGGTGTGTCAACCTGGCTGAGTCCACTCAGGTGTCAGTCTGGACACATAGAGTAGTAATGGTGGTCAGATAGATGCCAAGCAGATGGAAAATGCACTGCCTGTGTTATAACCTGAGACACTGGAAACTTTTCTCAGTGAGATGAGAGAAGTGTGCATTCTTCAGGTGCAGAGTGGGGTGTCTCTGTTTAACATAGTGCATTGCTACTATTTGGAAAGTAAATATCACTGAGGAGCCCACGCAGAGATTAACTTGTCTCCAAAAGGGAGAGTTTGGCTGTTTGGTTTGAGTAGTGTGAGAGTCAGAAGGGTGAGAAGTATGTTTGGAGAACTGTTTAGAGACAGGTATAAATAGTGTTTGCAATGGCCTCACAAGGAATCATTCACTTCATAGGGAATGAAATCTGGTGTGGACACTGGGTGAGAGGTTTGCTGGAGTGCACTATTTTATTTTATGATTTTGGAAAGAGAGAAACCAGAGGCCCCTTTCTCTTGTGGCCTGAAGTTACTCTCTTTAACTCAACCAGTGCATATGTAGAAAATACATATGCACTGCAAAGTTCACTGCGGTTCCAATCATAGAGTTTTTCAAGTGGAATCTCGTGGTGGTAGAAAGTCCGTATCCTGGGAATGTGGTAGAAAAGATAACTAATGTGGGCTTTGTGCATCCTTGAAAATGATGCAGTGCATGGGAATGAAAAGGAAAGTAGACTGTGAAGGAACACCTTGTGGGTCACCAAGCAGGCATTGTCACAACAATGAGAATGATTCCTAGAGCTGTTTCTCCATTCAGGAGACAGTGCATGTGGTCCTGACAGGCTTGTCAGCATGTGCACTGACCACAAATTTCTCTTTCGGTACCACCAAAAACAGAGATGCACACCTGTTCATCCTGCCCTTGAGCCTTCTCCAGAGAGAAATTGCTCTGCCAACATATGAAGTGCAGTCTCCCCTCTCAGATTGCCCAGGGAACATCTGCAAGGAAACACCTCCAATCACTGGAACCCTGTTCATATATCAGAGTGAGCAACAGAGAGATGCTGATACACAGAGTGGGAATGACGAGGATGAAGGTCAAGAGGTGGAAAAAGGGACCCAATCATTGCTTAGAAGGATCAGACAGAGGGGACATTTTAGGGCCTAGTGGACAAAAACAAATGAACCCAGGGGGACCTCTAGTGAGGGTGTGAGAATTCTGGAGGGAAAGCTGAACTCACTGCAGAAAGTGCATCAAGAGGATTCAGGAGTGATTTTTTTTTTGCGGGGGGAGTGCCTAGAAGTGTAAAAATATGTTATGGAGGATGTGGGCAAAGCTTCAGTCATGGGTCACAGTTGAAGAGACACCAGAATACACGTTCAGGGAACAGGGCATATGCTTGTAGAGAGTGTGCACCAATCTTTGCTGGGCTGTCAGATGTAATCAACTTCTGGAGGACTAATGCAAGGGTGGAAAACTATGGTTGCAAATACTGTAGGATGGGCTACACAGAGAAATCAGCTCCAGTAGGACACAAGAAGACACAATCAGGGAAGAATCCCTAAGATTTTCCAGAAGGCAGAAAACATTTTACAGTGAAGGCCAGTCTCAACGCACACAAGAGGAGCAATTCAGGGGCAAAACACTGTGTGTGCATTCAATGAAGGGACTGTTGCTCATCGAAGTCAGGTCTCATCTTACTCCACAAGACACACACTGGGAAGAAGTGCTACACTTGTGGGGACTCTGGGCAAGGCTTTGCACAGAAGTCATACATCATGAGACACCAGAAGAGACACTCAGGAAAGGTAGCCCAATTTTTCATAGGGGTTGATTAGTGATGAGCACTCAGTAGCCCCTCACATGTCACAATACAAATGTATCCCACACACGTGATATGCCAGGTCAGAGCACAGTGAAGATGAAGTGAGGTGGCCCCTTACTCTCCCCAAGAGTATAATCACTACACAAGTCCCCCGTTAAACCCTCCACACCCATGAAAAGACATGTGATAGACAAATAGTTCCCTAATCTCAGTGGAAATACCAACACCAATGTAATTCAGGATTTTTCCAACCTGTGTTTCAATGAATCCCATTGCAATACTAACTGGAAGCCCATATAGCATATTCACCACATCACTGAAGAAACAGAGTTCTAGGAGGACCACAGAGAACCTATAGGCTCAGCCACTGCTCCTGAACATCAGCAAGGCCCCGCTGATGGAGTCAATCCAGTTAGTTTACTGACATGGGAAAGAGAATGGAGGCACATTCACCTGGAAAGGGAATTCCCTAGAGTCCTGGGTGTTCTGGATTTTGCCTTTTACTGAGTACACCCCACACTTCCCATGGCTTCTCCTCCATCCTGTTCTGATTTGTTCAGAACTCTGAGCATTAGAGGTGAAGGGTGGGAAGGGGCATGTGTGTGCACATGGACACCAGCCAGGCTCCCTCTGGGCACCGTATCTGCCACATTCCTTGCTAGCCATCAGTTTCCTCATCTCATGTTTCCCATCAACAGCACTCTGGTTCAGTCCTTACCATGTCTGAGTGTCCAAAACACGCCCTCCAATTGGGTGACCCAAAGGAACATTTTGAACCTTTCTGTGCCAGTTCTCTATTTGGGACTATGGGAAAGGTAACAGCAGCCTTTTGCTTTGACATTGAAAATTGAGGCAGAACCTGGCATGAGTGGTCTGAAGCCACAAGTCACCAGCTATAATGTTTCAGTTGTCAAGGTTTCCTGGATGACAATGCTGGAAAAGGGAAGATATGGAGGGGAGAGGGGACTGGGTCCAAATTCTGTCATTGAGCAGACACCTCTGCTCCCACCCCATAGATTTGGCTGCCCTGAGCAGGCTACAACGCTTTGCACAATTCCCTTTGTGCAGGTCACCACACTGGGCCACTGAGACTGCACAGCCTCATATTGTTCACAAGATACACTCACGTTGCAGTAATTAAAACTTGGGGAAAATCCCATTGCCCAGCCTTGGCTGAGAAATTAGCTTGGGGACAGTCTCTGCCCAAACTGTGCACACTATATCTACACAATGTGACTGTGAGCCTTCACATAGCAGCTTCTGTAGTGAATTTTCCTTATAGCTGAGCTTCATGGATATTAATACTCCAGAAGCCACCTTGGGACTCTACGTTGTTGCATTTTAAATCCCAGCTTTTTAATTGAACTCCTGTGGGAATGAACACATACTATGAGCAGAGTAGATATGCACAATTTTTGTCAATCCCAGCCAAATATTCTGTGTTAATGTCCATAACGGACCTGGGGCACAGGATACCCATGGGCATACTAATTGGGAGACCAGTGAGACTGCAGATGAGGATTTGGTAAACAACTACCTCCATGTACTCCAGATGCCTGCAGCTCCTGGAACCAGATTTTTCTCTAGAAATAGGCCTGACTTCAATACAGAGCAGATGGAAACACAGCCAGTGAGTATCCATTACATATCCTGACCTAATGATGGCTAACTGATCCTCTCTCACACTGATTCTGCAGTGATGGAATCACAAATGTGGGGCACCCAACTGCCAGGAGATGGAATGTTGACCACTGTGTTCCTCTCCTGTGACCAAGCTTGGCAAGGGTGACTACATAAACACGTCAAATTTCCATAATAGTTATCCACTGTTGCTTTCTGTTCTTTTCTTCTCTATTGGTAAAGAAAGTTGTGTTTCTTCAGTTTCTTTCCTTCCCTGGGCAGCACCCAAGAAAGAACCCCAAAACTTTCATAGCACTTTGCCTTCAAGGTGGGGCATGACAAAAGGGTAGAATTCTGTTATATTGCTGACAGAGGGTTCAGAGCGTCATACAAAATGGTGCACAATCCAACACTTCCACCACTACTACTCCTTAAAACAGCCTAACATGCTAACTAATTCAAATTGTGTAGAAAAGAGTTCACTCTACCTCATTCCCCTAAACACCTTCCTAGTTTGGCTCCCAGCCACTAAGATGTTCCCCAAGCCTTCCACCTATCACTCCTGCCCTTGCACAGGCCTGCCTTCAAACTACATGGCTAACGTGTACTGTGAAATTTGGGTTGGGGCCCAAAGCAGAATAACAATCAGGCTCTTGTGTTTCAGCCTTCCTTGCACTGTTCACGAGGTACAGATGACCTTGTGCATGGATTTGACGTGTTTACATTCCCCTAACTCTCACCTGTCAGCAGTTTGCAACCCATATTCCTCAGGGGGAAACAGGATGCTCCAAGGAATGTCTGTGCCATCTATGTGAGGGAATCAAGTCTCTCGTCTCATGACAAGCAGCAGAGGAAACTCACTGTCCCTGTGACCACAGCTTGTTTGAAGCAACAGGAAGCAGTGCCACCAGCCAGGTCTTTCCCTGGCTTATTTTCCTGAGCTCTTGACATGAGGTAGGCACCAGCAGGATGACCCTGATGTTGGTAGGGAAAAAGGGCAGAGAGCCTGGGATCAGGGGACAGGTGGAGATGTGAGATGTTGGATCACCACATCCCCTTCTCTCATGCCCTTGACAATTTCCTGCAAATCGGGCCAGTTCCCCCCCAGCTACAGCCATATCAGAGGAAGCCCTGTTTCTTGATGAGTGAACAAATAACATTGAAACTGTTACAATTATTGGATTTATTTTACAGCTTGTCACTTCATATGTAATGCAAATGATGAGATGTAAAAGAAACATATGACAGTTCACATTCCCCTGCTCATTTGCATTGCTGTGCTGCTTGTTAAACTGGAGACATCATTTCCCATGCTCTCCATGACTTCAGGTACCACCAGTATTCAAGTCGCAGCAAAAGGTAAAGCCATTTATGAGAACACCTACAAGGGGACATGGCTCACATCACTGGTTCCTAAGCACATCAAGATATTCATAAATACATTGTCACCATCAGTCTATTTTCCTGATGGTCTGAAACACAAAGAGAGGGAGGAGAGGTCACTGTGTGAGGTACTCAGTGTACATTTGTCCCAGCTTGTGGGTCCAGACATGAGCCCATGGGAATGGACTCCAGGAAATCAGGATACACACCACACAATGAGAGCAATCAATTGGCATATTTCTTATGAACACATTGGGTTTTATATACTCTTTGAGGTAATAACATTTTTCATAACATTACTCTTGCCCTACAATGTATAGTTAAACACACATGGTCATACTTCCCAGAGCCTCCAAGGAGATTAACAACAGCACAAGTCACTGCACTAGACTTATGACCCCACTCACACCTGCCAAGCCCTAAAACCTTATCTTCACAAGTGCAAAAATATAGAGTTCATATGCACAGTCTTCTACTGAGGAGTTTTCCAAAGACCAATGCATAAGTTGTCAGAGATCCCTGTAGATCACTGTGGATGTTCAGAATGGGGAGGGAGCCTTCCATGCATGCCGATGGGAATACCGAACTGAGAGATACGTAGGACAGGGCTGTCATGTTGCCATGGGGTGCACAGTCAAATCATCTGACAGTCCTCATACCGGTGTTTGGCTTTGTGATAAATGGAGATGTGCTGCAGATCCACGGCAGGCCAACAATGTATCAGGCATCCTATATTTTTCAGGACTCACTTAATGTATTACCACTGTTACTTCCAGGCACAAGCATTAAGAATTACCTTGGGGTCCCTTGAGGAAGTGAAGCTTCAAGTTAGCCAGAGCCCATTAGTCCTCTGTCTAATAATGTACTTCGCCCTTGGGAAATGCCCTTATTGCATGCCCTAAACTTAATTGAAACACAGACATTGAGAAAAAATATGAGGGGTCATTAACTGATTTTCAGGGACAATTTGTGTCCCATAATGAATTTTCAGTGTCTTCTCAGTTTACAAAGATCTGGACTATCATGACATCTGCAGTATTACAACTTGCCAGGTCTATACTATCTTCTAAAAGTTCTCAAACTTCTGGAAGGCACCATCATCTGTAAAGTTTACAACAGCTATAGTTTTTGTGTTCTCACCATTTTCTAACATTGATATGTCATAACATCTTCAATGATCTCAAACAAACACTTTGATAGCATCATGTGCAGGGTGTTTGTACACAATACATACCCATGTGTCCTCCCTATTCCCAACCAGTTGGTGGATAGGCACCTTTTTGATCTTGATCATCTTTACTCTTTGAGTGTCCACAATATTTTGCTGCACATGCAATAGTACAGCCTTGTCCATTGTATCAAACACCTGAGCCTCGCCATGGTCTGTGTGGTTCAAAAACTTCATGGTTTTATGTAGCACCAGAAATGTCTTCAAACTCTTGTATTCTTCCACACAGGTTTAGATTCTGCATCTCAACATCTGCCAGTATTTGCACTGCTTTAAATAAGATTCAGTATCCCAGCATCTTCTTGTGCTCAAATATCAGGTCTTTCTCAGCACATGCAATGTTCTCAACTGCCTGGCTCTTCAAGCATCTGGACTGTTCTCAGACATCTGTATTATCATAGAATCTTGAGTCTTATCAAGCCTTGAAGGATTCTTGCCACTGCATGGGACTCTAACACATGGACTATTCCATCACATGCAATGTTCTCAAACATCTTGTCTATTCCAATGTTTGTACTGCTCTCCATTACCCAGGCTACTCCCTCATATTCAGGGACCCCAATCAACTGAACAAATCCAGCCCTCTCTGAGAGTAAAACACCTAAGCCATCACTGCCACTGTGACGTTATCAAATACAGGTGTATCTCAGCATCTTCAGTCTTTGAAACCATAGACTATCCCAGCATCTGTCTCAAACTTTGTGGTTATTCACATTTCCTTCAATGGGCTCATTGCCTGAACAATCCAGTGTTAGCAACATTCTACAGCTACATGACTATGCCAGAACTTCAGCATCCAAAACACCCAGACTCTCTCAATGTCTTCATGTTCAAAGTCTGGACTATCACTACAAACGCAATTACATGAATGAGTTCACTGTTTCAAAACACACATGACCTATATCCTTATGCAGGACTCACTGCAGGGAGATATGAAGAGATTGCTTTTAGAAACATTTAACTGTGGTGTTCCAAATTTTTGGAAAGTACACAGCGCCAATGCATCCCAGAATTAGTTATACCTACAACTGTTGTTTGAGGCCTGCATAGGTATGCTCATGGATGGCTTTCCTCAGAGGACCCCTTTTAACTGTAGGAAGGGAGTGTAAAACAGTTTTGTTCTGTGTTCTTCCACTAAGACACAGAGAGATCTAAGTTTCTATGAGAACCTGATGAAGGCAAGTGAAAAGTACTCCAGGTACCATGTGGGGAGATTGGAGGAAAGCCTGTCAAAGGATTATGAACTTGAGCTGGGTATCCAACATTGTGAGCTAATCTGGAAGCAGAGTGTAGATAAAGCTCCACATTCTGTGGTGTGAAAGACAATTTGATTAGGGTATAGAGAAGGTGGAGCTCACTGGGTTTCCCTGCCAGTGAGGGTGGAGGTTAAGTCCACAACTGGGCTTCAGAAAATGGTACCAGGGAGGATAAGCACTACATACAGGTCTTGGAGATAGGCATTCATCTGACATTCTGACAGAGGCTCAGACACTGAACAGTAGGCTCCCTGGGAGTGTTGTGGGAACTGGGTGACATCAGGGACTGAGGATCTTAAGTGTCAGTGAGGAGATGCATGTGCTTGTGTCAGGTAGTGGGGTCTCATTGCTGTGGTTTCTTTCCCTTCATTCTGCCTCAATCCCAGGTATGTGAACTGAGCCCAGTATGAGGAAGTTCAGAACCTGGAGGCCTTTCAATATCATGGGTGGATTTTCTATAGAAACTGCCAGGACATCATGCTGGGTTGTGAGATGCTGGTCTGGTACAGGGACGAATATGCCCAGCAGCTGGGGATCAAGGGAGTTGGTAAGTGGAAGGGACACCTTCCAAATGGAACAAGGAGGACAACACTGTGCTTCTTCAAACTGAAAAAAAAAAATAGAGTCCTCTCCTCAGAAATTGTTGTGGAATAATGCAGAAATAGAGTAAAATTGCTATAAAGTGAGTAAGTGTTTCAGTCAGATGCTTCATAAATCAAGGGTCCAGCCCATATAACTTTCATCCCTTGGAACAACATTTATATTTTCAATTTTTTCTAGTTTTTCAAACGATGCATGCATAAATACGTCAATACATATAGCAATGAAAGACTTTTTTGCTTTGTGAGGAATGTTACAAGGGATAACTTGCTGTGTCCAAAAGCATTCTTTTCCTGAACATTTTCTTGCTGTTCCTTTTGAAAATCGTTTATCTATCTAAATGAAATATGTATATCCATATGCACTTAGTCATCATTTCTCATAGTGGTGCATGGAATTGCTAATAAGCCAAACAGGTGCTGGAGTACACTTGAGCCACTCTCAGATGAAGGAGGTATAACCAGCTACACGTGCCTGCATGTGCCTAATATTACACAGACTTCTGTGCTTGGAGCAAACAAATCCAGGACAAGTGTGTAGATAGCACTGTGATTGCAAGCTGGGGCAGGGACAGTTTAGTGTGTCAGATGACCAGGAAGGGCCTCTCTCAGGACTTAACATTTACCAATTTACCTGTGGGCAAAGGATTTGTGACTGGGGATGGTTATTGCATGAGCGATATGAGGTAGTGTGTTAGGCTGGCTGAGGACACTCACGTGTCAGTCTGGACGCAGAGAGTGTGAATGCTGGTCAGATAGATGTCTAGCAGATGACAAATTCACTGCCTATGCTATAACCTGAGACACTGGAAGCTTTTCTCAGTGAGATGAGACAAGTGTGCAGTCTTCAGGTGCAGAATGGGGTGTCTTAGTTTAAGGTGGAGTCTGGCTACTATTTGGAAAGTAAATATCAGTGGGAGACCCCCTCAGAGATTAACCTGTCCAGAAAAGGGAGTGTAGGGCTGTTTTGTTGGAAGAGTTTAGAAGTCAGGAGGGTAAGAAGCATGTTTGCAGAAAGGTTTAGAGACCATTATAAATAGCATTTGCAATGGCCTCACAAGGAATCATTAATTCACAAGGAATGAAGTCCGGTGTGGACACTAGGTGAGGAGTTTGCTGGAGTGCGTAATTTTATTTTATGATTTTGGAAAAGAGAATCCACTGGCCCCTTTCTCTTGGAACCTCTAGTTGCACTCTTTATCATTACCTAGAAAATACGTGTGCAATGCAAAGGTCACTGCAGTTCCATGCATAGA
The DNA here is from genome assembly GCA_028533065.1 of Trachops cirrhosus. Classification (NCBI taxonomy): domain Eukaryota; kingdom Metazoa; phylum Chordata; class Mammalia; order Chiroptera; family Phyllostomidae; genus Trachops; species Trachops cirrhosus. The sequence goes on along the minus strand of JAPYXV010000016.1, from coordinate 982,016 downwards.
GTTTGTCAAGTGGACTCTGGTGGCCCTAGAAAGTCCCTAACCTGGGAAATTGGTAGAAAAGACAAATAATGTGGTCTTTGTGCATCCCTAAACATGGGCAGTGCATGGGAATGAAAAGGGATGTAGACGTTGAAGGAACACTTTGTGGGACACACAGCCCGCATTGTCACCACAGTGAGAATGGTCCCTAGGATTGTTCCTCCATTCCTAGGATTATTCCTCCATTCAGGATCCAAAGCAGGTGGTTCTGGGAGGATTTTCAGCATGTGCACGGGCCAAAAATTTCTTTTTCAGTAAAACCAGCACCAGAGATGCAACCCTGTTCATCCTGCCCTTGAGTCTTCTCCAGAAAGAAATTGCTCCATCAACATGTGAACTGTAGTCACCCCTCTCAGATTGCCCAGGGAACATCTGCAAGAAAACACCTACAATCAGTGGAACCCTGATCAGAAGATAAGAGCCATCAGATGCAAGGTGCAGATACACAGAACTGGAATGACGAGGATGGAGGTCAAGAGGTGGTAAAAGGGACCCTATACTTACTTCAAAGGAACTGACAGAGGGGAAATTCCGGGCCCTGTCTACTACACCCACTGAAACCAAGGGGAGCTCTAGTGGTGGTGGGAGAATTGTGGAGGGAAAGATTAACAAACTGAAGAAAGTTCATCAAGAGCATTCCAGAGTATTCCTTGGGGGGGGGGGAGTGCCTAGAAGTGTAAAAATCTGGTATGGAGAATGTGGGAAAGGCTTCAATGATGGGTCACAGTTGAAGAGACCCCATAGTACGCACTCAGGGAACTAGGCCTATTCTCGCAGGGAGCGTGGACAGAGCTTTGCAGGGATGTCAGATGTCATCACCCTCCAGAGGTCTCATTCAATGGAGGAAACATTTGGTTGCAAATACTGTGGGATGGGCTACACAGAGAAATCAGTTCCAGCAAGACACAAGAAGACACATCAGGGAAGAATCCCTATGTTTTTCCAGAGTGCAGACAACAATTTACAGTGAAGGCCAATCTCAACACAAACAAGAGGACCCATGCAGGGGTGCAATCCTGTGTGTCTGTTCAATGTAGGGAGTGTTTCTCATCGAAGTCAGTTCTCACCTTACTCCACAAGACACACACTGGGCAGAAGGTCTACACTTGTAGGGACTCTGGGCAAAGCTTTGCACAGAAGTCATACATCATGAGATACCAGAAGAGACACTCAGAGAAGGGAGCCCAATTTTCCATGGAGACTGATCAGTGATTAGCATTCAGTTGCCCCTCACATGTTACAATACAAATGTATCCCCCACACGTGATAAGTCAGGTCAAAGCAGAGTTCAGATGAAGTGAGGTGGTCTCTTACTCTCCATAAGAGTGTCATCAGTAGACAAGTCCTCTGTTAAACAAACTTTCCACACCCATGAAAAAACATGTGATAGATATGTAAGCCCTAATCCCAGCAGAAATGTGGACACCAATGTACTTCAGGCTTCTTCCACCCTGTGTTGTAATAAATTCCGTGTCATTGATAACTGGAAGCCCAGATAACACATTCACTCCATCACTGAAGTAACAGAGTTTCAGGAGAAACACAGAGAACCCATAGGCTCAGCCACTGCTCCTGAAGCTCTGCAAGGCCCCACTTATGGAGTGAATCCAGTTAATTTATTATCCAGGGAAAGGGAATGGAGACAGACTCACCTGGAAAGAGAATTTCCTGGAGTCCTGGGTATTGAGGTTTTTACTACTTATTGAGTACAACCCACACTTCCCTTGGCTTCTACTGCATCCTGTCCTGGTATGTACAGAACTCTGAGCCTCAGAGGTGAAGGGTGGAAAGGTCATGTGTGTTCTCATGTGCTCTGGGAACTGGATCAGCCTCTTTCCTTGCTATCCTTCAGTTTCCTCACCTCATGATTCCCAGCTTGAGTACTCTGTTTCAGTTCTTAACATGTCCAAGTTAAAAAACACCCCCTCCATTGTGTGACCAAAAGCCAGATTCTCAACTTTTTTGTGCAAATTCTCTATTCTGGACAATGGAAAAGGTAAGAGCAGCCTTTTGCATTGACTTTTAAAATTGAGGCAGAACCTGGCATGAGTGGTCTGAGGTTACAAGTCACCAGCTATAATGCGTTCAGTGGTCAAGGCTTCCTGGTCTATAATGCTGGAAAAGGGAAGACCTGGAGGGAATAGAGGGCTGGGTCCAATTTTGTTCATTGAGCAGACCCCGCTGATTTCCCCACATAGATTCGGCTGCCCTGGGCAGACTGTATGTGTTTGTATACTTCCCACTGTACAGGTCGCCACACTGTGCCACTGTGCCTGGGCAGCCTCCTATTGTTCACAAGATACGCTCACGTTGCAGTAAGTAAATCCAGTGGAAAGTCCCATTGCCCAGCCTTGGCTGAGAAATGAGCTTGGGGACAGTCTCTGCCCGATCTGCGCACACTACATCTACAGAATGTGGTGAGCCTTCACATGGAAGCTTCTATAGTGAATTTTCCTTGTAGCTGAGCTTCGTGGATTTTAATACTCAAGAAGCCACCTTAGGATTCTAAGTTATTGCATTTGAAATTCCAGCTTAATAGAAGTCCTGTGGGAACAAACACATACTATGAGTAGAGTAGATATGGACAACCTTGGTCAATCCTGGCCACGAACTCTGATTTAATGTCCACAATAATCCAGGGCACAGGATATGCACAGGCTTACTAGGTGGGAGACCAGTGAGTCTGCAGATGGGAATGTGGTAAACATCTACCTCTGTATACTCGAAGGATCCTACAGCTCACTGAAGCCAGATTTTCTTAGAAATAGGCCTGACTTAACTAAAGAGCAGATGAAACACAATCAGTGTGTATCCATATCATATCCTGAACTATTGAGGGCCAACTGAGTCTGTCTCACACTGATTCTGCAGTTATGGAATCACAAATGCAGGATAACCAAAAGCCATGAGAGGGAAGGATGACCACTGTGTTCCTCTCCTGGGACCAAGCTTGGCAAAGAGTGTCTATATAATGAAAGTAGATTTCCATAATTGGTATTCACTGTTGCTTTCTCTTTTTTCTCTTCTAATGGTAAAGAATGTTATGTGTTTCGAGATTCTTTCATTCCCTGGGCAGCCCCCGTGACAGAAGCACAAAAGTTTTATAGCACTTTGCCTTCATAGTGGGACATGGTAAAAGGGCAGAATTCTGCCATATTGCTGACAGAGGGGTTAGAGCTGCAATACAATAGGCTTCACAATCCACTCTTCCATCACTACTGGTCCTGAAAACCTCCTAAACTGCTGAGTGATTCAAGATGTGTAGAAAACTGTTCCTCTACCTCATTCCACAAAACACATTCCTAGCTTGGCTACGAGCCACCAAGCTGTTCCCAAGCCCTGCTCTTCTCACTCCTGCTCCTGCACAGTCCTGCCTTCATATTATGTGGCTGACCTGTACTGTGAAAGTTGTCCTAGGGCCCAAAGTGGAATCAAAACCAGGCTCTTGTGTTTCACCTTTCCTTGCACAGTTTATGATGTTGAAATGACCTTGTGCATGGATCTGAGGTGTTTACATTCCCCTAACACACACCTGCCAGCAGTTGGCAACCCATATTCCTCAGGTGGGAGCAGGACACTCCATGGAGTGATTGTGCCTTCTATGTGTGGGATCCAAATCTCTCGTCTCATGAGAAGCAGTGGAGGACACTCTCCTGCCCCTGTGACCACAGCTGGTTTGAGGCATCAGGAAGCAGTGCCCCCGACAGCTCTTTTCCCTGGCTTATGTGGTCATCTCCACCTCCTGACAAGAGGAAGGCACCAGGCAGAATGCCCCTGACATTGGTAGGAAAAGAAGGACAGAGAGTCTGGGAGCACAGGGACAGGTGCACATATGAGATGTTGGATTGCCACCTCCCCTTCTCTCATGCCCCTGACAGTGTCCTGTGAAAGGGGGCCAGTGTCCCCACAGATACAGCCATGTCAGAAGAAGCCCTGTTTCTTGATGTATAAACAAACAGCATTGATATTGTTACCATTATTGGATTCATTTTACCACTTTTCACTTCATATGTAGTGCAAATGTCGGTATGAAAAGGGAACATGTGATATTTTATATTCCCCTTCTTATTGGCATTGCTGTGCTGCTTGTTAATACTGGAGACCTCATTTCCCATGCCCTTCATCTCTTCAGGTACCACCATTATTCAAGTCGCAGCAATTAGTAAAGCTATTGATAACATCTACAAGGGCCCATGGCTCACGTCACTGGTTCCTCAGCACAACAAGATATTCATCAATATATTGTCACCGTCAGTCTACTCTCCTGATGGTCTGAAACACATAGCGAGGGAGGAGAGTTAACTGTGTGATGTACTTAGTATACATTTGTCCCAGCTCTTGGGTCCAGATTTCAGCCCATTGGAGTGGACTACAGGAAATCAGGACACACACCACACAACTAGAGCAATCACTTGGCACATTTCTTAGGAGTCCTTTGGCTTTTATAAACACATTTGCTTAAAGTCTTTTTCATAACATTACTCTTGCCCAACAATGTATAGTTAAACACTTATGGTCTTACTTCCCAGAGGCACCAGGGAGATTAACAACAGCACAAGTCAATGCACAAGGCTTATGACCCCACTCACACCTAACAGGCCCTAGTGCCTGAAAGTCACAAGTGCACAATATAGAGTTCATATGCACGGACTTCTATTGAGGAGTCTTCCAAAGATGATTGCACAAGTTGTCAAAGATAGGGTAGATCCCTTGGATCTTCTGGATGGGAGGGAGCCTTCCAGGTATCCTGGTGGGAAGACTCAACTGACAGGTAGGACAAGGCAGCCATATAGCCATTGGGTGCACAGTGAAAACACCTGTCTGTCCATATACCAGTATTTGGCCTTATGAGCAAAGCAGGTTTGCTGTAGAATGAGGTCAGGGAATCAATGTATCAGGCATCCTACACTTTCTCAGGAGTCACTGAATATATTACTACTGGTCCTTCCAGGCACAAGCATTAATAATTACCTTGGGTTCCCTTGGGGAAGAGAAGCTTCAAGTTAGCCGAAGCCCATTTGTCCTCTGGCTAATAATGTACTTGGCCCTTGGTAAATGCCCTTATTGCACGCCATAAACTTAAATGCAACACAGGGATTGACGAAAAATATGAGGGGTCATTAACTGATTTTCAAGGACAATTTGTGAGCCATAATACATTCCCAGTATCTTCTAGTTTACAAAGACCTGGACCATCATGACATCTGCAGAATTACCACTCGAATGGTCTATACCAACTTCTAGAAAGTTCTCAAACTTATGGAGTGCACCACCATCTGTAAAGTTCTCAACAGCCATAATTTTTTGTGTCATCACTGTTTTCTTACACTACTGTCATAACGTCTTCAATGATCTCAAACAAACACTTGGATAGACAGCATCATGTGCAGGGTGTTTGTACACCAGGCATACCCTTGTGTCTTCCCTATTCTCAAGCAACTGGTGGATAGGCATCTTTTTGTTCTCGATCATCTTTACTCTTTGAGAATCAACAATATTTCGCTACACATGCAATAGTACAGCCTTTTCCATTTTACCAAACACCTGAGCCTCGCCAATGTCTGTATGTTTCAAAAACACCACAGTTTTATGTAGCTCCAGGAATGTCTTCAAACTCTTGTATTCTCCCACACGGGTTTAGATTCTAAAACTGAAAGTCTGCCAGTATTTGCACTGCTTTGAAAATGATGCAGTGTCCCAGAATCTTCTTGTGCTCAAATATCAGGTCTCTCTCAGCACATGCAATGTTCTCAACTGCCTGGCTCTTCAAGCATCTGCACTGTTCTCAGGTATCAGTATAATCACAGAAACTTGAGACTTCTCAAGCAATGAAGGATTCTAGCCTCTGCAGTGAACACTAACACATGGACTATTCCATCACCAGCAGTGTTCTAAAGCATGTTGACTACTCCACCATTTGCACTGTTCTCCAACACCCTCGCTATTCCCTCAATTTCAGGGATACCAGTCAATTGAAAAAACCCAACCCTCTCTCAGAGTGAAACACCTAAGCCATCACCGCCACTGTGATGTTATCAAACACAGGTGTATCTCAGCATCTTCAGTGTTTGTAACCATAGACAATCCCAGCATCTGTCTCAAACCTCGAGGTTATTCAAATCTCCTGCAATGGTCTCAGTGCCTGAACAATCCAGTGTCAGCAACATTGTACAGCTATGTGACTATGCCAGGACTTCAGCATCCAAAACAACCAGACTCTCTCAATGTCTCCATGTTCAAAGTCTGGTCTATCACTACAAAGACAATCGCCCCTACTCACCACATCAAATAGTTCAGCAGTGGCAGTGATTTCCAGCCATTGGATTATCTTGGTGCTCTTTCACTCAAATCATAGGTAATGCCCCTTATCAGCAGTGTTCTTAAACTTCTGGATGATCAAATTTCTTCATTGTTGACAAACAGCTGGGGAATTACTGCAAATGCAATATTTCAAACACCTGGACTACCCCAGCCTTGACAAAGCTTTAAAACACGAGGGCTATTTAAGCATGTGCTATGTTCTCCAGTACCTGTGCTATATCTGCATGTGTGGTGTTCTCAGTTGTGGAGCATCCCAGCACCTTCAGCATTTCCAAAACACAAGCATGCCTTCGCAAGTACATGGGCTCAACCATCCAATCATAGCAGTGTTGGCAGTGCCTCTTTTATCTCAGAATATACAACGTGCTCCAACAACTTGCCGACTGCAACCTCTTCAGTGTTGTCGAACATATAGATTACACTGCGTCTGCCGTGTTCTCAAAAGCTGCCAAAATTCGCAGATCCTGCAAAGTATCAAAATCATGGATTCTCACAGTCTCAAAGTTGTCAAACACTCGGGAAATCCAGCATCTTATAGGAATTTGGACACCTAATATATTCCTAACATATTCGGTGTTGTCAAACACGCGGTGTATTTCAGCCTCAGCTGTGTTCTCAATCACCTGAAATACCTCGGCACCTTTCTCTATTCAAACAACTGATTACTCTCAAAGTCTGTGACCTGTGGAAACACATGCAATATTCCAACAACTCCAGTGTTCTCAGATGAGTAGACACTTCCAGGTTCTGCAGTGTTCTAAATCACATGGACCCTCCAAGCATCATTCAGAGTTCTGAGCCAGTTGTCTCAGCAATTTCTGTTGTCAAACATTATGACTGTCCCAGAGCCTGCAATGTTTTCACCCTTGTTACCAACACATGGACTATACAACATCTGCAGTGTTCTCAAATCCTGGACTCTCCCCAACATATGCCAAGTGCTGTAACTGAGGACTGAGTCAGTACCTGCAAAGATCTCAAACACTGAAAATGTCGCTGTGTCTGCTGTTTCTCCTTGCAGCTGGACCAGAGCTAGCATCATTGAAAATCACAGATGCCTGGATATCTTTAACTCTTTAGTTACCACAAACACCTGGTCTATCCTAGCTTGTACAGTATTTACAAAACCTGGGAGTATCCCAGTTTTGCTTTGTTTCTCAAACACCTAGAGTATAACGGCTTAGGGTAAAATAGGTCACTGGGCATTTACTGGCCTTGGAATTACATGGCCAAGATGAAGAAAGGGCATCTGGTGATGGTTTTGAAGATTGTCAATATAGCTATCACTGTGGAATGTAGGTCATCACCTAGGAGGAAGACACCATGAAACATCGGCATCCACCCAGAGATTATCTGCAGACAACTAAGCAGTGGTGAAGCTTGAGGTTCAGAGGAAGTTTCGGCTCATTTACCCTGTTGCACCCATAGTTGAGGATCCCATGTAGAAGGTCCCACCCAGAAAATCCATCACCTCCATTAAATGCCCAGTTTCTGTGTTGGGTCCGCTAAGGATTTCAAGGCAATGCTGACAGTGTAACCTGCACCTGGAACCACCTACCGCCCACAGAACCAAGGTTTGGTGATTTGACAGCAAAGATATAGGGCATGTTCAGCGTCCCTTCAGGGTAGATCAGCCTGTCCCCTATCACACGCTCACACACACACACACACACACACACACACACATTTAAGGCTTCCTTGGGATTGCTGACTCCTGGACACTTGCATGGAGGCATCTGTGCCTTCCCCCTAGGGAGCCAGTTTCAGCCATGCAGGGCAGGAGTGTTTTTGTGGCTGCAGCTGCTAATGGTTGCTTGTACCTCATCTATTGCTTCGCTTGGAGTACAAGGTTCTATTTACAGGTGCCCATCAGAAGAGGTTCAGGCACACTCTGTTCCTCGAGCTGAAGGGGCATGAGCACTTGGATTTCACTGCTGGGTTGGATTTGGCAGCTGCCAAACCTTGTTCAGGTGCGCAATGTCCCAGGGCTTTGAGTGTGAGTTTGGGGTCTCTTCTGCCACAGTGGGTGTGTGGTCTGCATGGCTGCCCAGGTTGCAAGGTGCAGCAGGTGGAAGCCACTGCTGCAGGAGACTTTCCCAAATAGCATTGAGTGCCACATTTTGCTCTTTTTCTTTTTTAAAAGTGTCTCCTCTGTAAGCTTGCTGCTCCAAAAAAGTGCCTGGTCTCTCACGCAGCCTGACCCTCCAATCAGACTTGGGACTGACTGAGTCAGAGACTGTAACTGCCCAAATCTTCCCAGCCAGTGTCCACGGCTTGAACACTGCCCCTGTACCACTTAGTCCTTATTCCTCCCATGGTGACTTCAAGCATCAAGGTCCCTCCTGGCATTGCTTAAACCTTACTTTTCAGGGCAGGGGGCTATGGACCTGGATCTCTCCCAAATATCCAGTGGTAAACCTGTTGTGTTCTGATCCTGGGGCTGTAGCCCCCCTGGTAGCCACACTGGTCCTAGGGAGCTTATTGTCCTGAAGCACTCTGATTGTCATCCGATTTCTCAATGTCTTACACAATTTTTGGTCTCCAATCTTAACATGTGCTGGGATACCATTGGCTGTTTGCAGTGTTCCTCAGAAGATCCCCTGGGTGTTCCACCCTTGCACAGGGGGAAGTGGACTCTGTTATCGCAGGGAAACAGTTTCTTTAGAGATGGCACATGTGACTCAGCTCTGTATGGAAAGCAGACAGCAGTGAAGTGACATGGAGGAAGCAGACCCTCATACCAGTATACCCCTGGGTACCAGGCCTAGAAAATGCATATAGGCTGTTTTGGCTTTCTCTTCCTAAAACTTCCTCACCCTGGTCTGAAACAGTAGGTTTTATATTGCCTACCTACAAGGTAATTTCCAAGGCCTGTATCAGTTCTCCCAAGTATGGAGCATAATCAGTTCACCACATCTTTTTCATTTGTTATTTTGTCTCCTCGATTTTTCCTGAAATGTAGAAAACATCATTCTGTGTAATAGATAACAAATTGTGTATTGATATAAGACCCAAGAAATACAATAAAAGCCTGTCCACACAAGGATTGGGGCTCTCTCCCCTTGAGAAAGTGCCCAAGATTCTCTCCCCTTGAGAGAAGTGGCTTCAGGGTGCTCATCTGAAGAGAGTACCATACTGCCCCTTTTTCTCCACAGGACTGCTGTCATCTGTGTGCATTTGTTATCATATTCAACCACAACATGCAGACTCAATTCACCAGAGTCTACAACACAAGTCCCCCATCTCTCCACCACCTTCCAGAAGCTTAGAAGTGTGTTTTTAACACAAAAATAATGTCTTCACTCCTGACCGATGTGTCTCAGTTGGGGAGGTGTCATCCAGAAACCAAAGCTGGCGGATTTCATTCACAGTCAGGGCACATACCTAGAATGTGGTTCAGCCTCCCATTGCTACACAGGAGAGGCAACCAAGTCATATATGTTTTTGCTCATAGATATTTCTGTATTCATCCCTCTCCATTCCTCACCCTCTGACCAAACTGAAGAAAACTTGTGCTCTCATGACAGCAAAGAATGGTTTAAGTGTAAGTGTTCATTTCATCTCCCTGAGTAGGACACTTAGAGTTTTTCAGTTTGCACTTTCAGATCCTCTTTTGAGGCTGACATATTTGATGTAGCGATTATTAGATATTTTTTTTGTGAGAATGTTCAATTTGTTTTTAAAGAACATAGTGATTTTTGGAAAAGACGGAAGGAAGCAAGCACATTTCCTGATCCAGAAGGACATCAATTCACAGTCTGAACTGAAGCTTTCTGTTCATTACACACATGGGTGCACTGCACCTTTTTTTTTTTTTTTTTTACTGAAAATAGAGGGTACGATGTCAGTGTCAACATCTTCTTTCCCCTCAAAATTTTGTGTCTCAAAAAGCTTCCTTCTGTTTCTGCACTTCTACTGTCTCCCACACACCAACCAGGAGGGCTCTGCCTCAACTGACCCCTCTTGCTGAGCAAGAATGGTGTTTCTGGAAGGGTCTCTAGAGCACAATTTGCCTACTTTTCATACAGATATGAATGTGACGTGTGAGTAATGCTCTTAGGGATCAGACAAGGTGTCCAGTTTCTTGTATTTCTGGGAAAAAGGAATGCCCTAAGTTCAGGATTGCGGGATTTTGATGTCCTCCTGTGAGCCTACTACTCCTGTGGAATGAGTTTTGAAGTCATGTCGATGAAGGTAGGTACAGGGATCCAGGATTTTGGGAAGGTGAACTTAAACACCACACTGAGTTGTGGTCCCTTGGCAAGATCATTGGCATTGACCAGTGCACTTTACCCTAATACTTTTTTTGATTTTGTAGATTTTGCACCGGTAATACCTTTCAGTGTACACCCTCAATATTCCTCAGAGGCTGGTGTTGATAGGAAGGTCTTGGTACAGGAAATCAAGCCATTTCCACAGGTCACCATGTTAGTGCCAACGCTACCAGGCTTACTGGGTTGGAAATCTACAGTGTTTATGTTGGCACACTTCACAAGCCTAACAGAAGGAAAGACACACAAAGGTCATTATTGTAGGTCATGGAGTTTGGCTGTCTCACTTCTGTGAAGTCACCAAAGCAAAAGCAGGGGTCACCATGTTTATGTCTAAAACACAATGTTTACCTCATTGGGACAGGACACCATAGCATTCCTCACTGACTGTCTTTGTCTTCTCTTTGCATTCAGGTCAGTCCTGTTGCTAAGAATATGTTGACTTCAGAGAGCCATCAGAACCCTTGCTGACACAGAGATAGATGTTTACCCTGTTCTGACTTTCAGTTCTCTCCACACTGTGCACCCAGGGGAATTCTGTGTACCTGGCCCATGTGGATATCATTTTGGAATGTGTGCTGAGGGATGTCTGAGTGTGTTCATATCTCCTATGTTCTTAGTATGTTTATTTTCTCATAGGACTTCAATTAACAAACAAGTATTTGATGAGACAACAATTAAAAGTTCTGAGATTGTGTTAATGAAATATTAAACCCAGTGGGACCCTGGTATAAGGCAAGTGCCCTACAGAAGCTGCTTTCACAGGATTCATAAATGCTGTGTGCATGTGATGTGCACAGAATTCAGGCAGATGCTGTCCCCAAACTCAGTCCTCAGCCAGATTTCAGCAAGCGTCTTTCCCACAACATATGCTCCATTCAACCTTGCTGTATGTTGAGGCGGACAGGAGGTGGCCTCCCCACCATGGTTTGGGGAAGAGACATACAGAGAAACATGTCGCCACCTTGGGCCTCCTATGCAGTGCGAGGATTAGGGTTGGGATAAGGGTTGTCTTGATCTGAGTAGAAAAGTCCAGACAGCAGGAGGCACATGGATGCATCTCTGGTTTTGGTTGTGCTGAAAGAGCATTCCCTCTTCAGGGCAGATGATGAAAAGGCTGCTGGTGCCACATGCTTTGTCTCTGGATAGGAATGGCCCTATGTACTCCTCTCATTGTGGTGACAATGCAACATCCGTGTACCACAAAGGATACCTGCACAGTCGATTACCTTTTGCATTTACATACACAGCATCATCTTCAGATAGGGGGAAAGCTCAAAATATTTTTTTCTCTACAAAGTTGCCAGACTAGTGACATTTGAGAAACATCAATGGCTGTTTGATAACCTCTGTGGATGGATGTACACTGCTCTTTCTCAAATGTATGTGTCTCCAAGTGTTGTTAAAGAGAGAAACCACTGGCCTCAACACTGAGGTGTTTGTCTCTGTTTCCAAAATCACACAATACAAATATGTCCCCACTCGAACCTCTAACCATGTATCCATACTTGGTTGCATTCTGAGTTAGCCCTTTACATATACAATAGGAAGCCCTCTCTTTCAATAAGTCTGCAATCACACTTCTTACACACCTGAGTGCCCTACATCTCAGACTGCCATTCTCTCTCCCTTGAATATGAAGGAATCCCTGAGCAGATTCCCCACTGATATTTGTTTTCCAAATATGTGCACATAGAGTCTTAGAACACAGAATCAACCCTCTGCTGTTGAAGATTGAACTAATGACTCATTTCTCTCAGACAAGTCCCAAGGGTCTCAGGATATATCAGAGGCACCACGTTCCCATCCTCATGGCATCTATCCTAAGTCAGTTCTCACACTCTGTACTGAGGCTGAGACCTGGGTGGCCTCAGCAAGCTTGACCCCTACGGCTTCTTTCATTTCTGGTGCTAGGTGATCACTCTCCTGTGATCCCTTGTCTGTCCTCAGGTGTGATAGTAAATGTGAATGCCTTGAGAGTGTCCTTTCCTGACCATCTGTAATGCCACACCCTCTCCTCATATAATCTTTAGGCACTCCCTCTGGATTTCTTTTCTGAAAAGTACTAATCAATGTGTACTATGACACATATGCAATCACATGTATGTCCTCATAAAGATTTGGGTTGTGTGATCTGTTCCAGCAATGAACCAATTTATGTAAGCCTGAATAGAATCAGTGCTTCATGAATGTCCATCAGGACATTTCAAATGTTATCCCATCACCCTGGGGAATCCAGGGTTCTCCCGGGTTTCTGCAGCTAAAATTTGTCTAGTATGGGGCTTTGTTTTTCCAGGACCAACACTGTCTTTTTCCCTCAATTTCTTCATAGTTCTCTTGATAGGAAATAAACATTGTGTAGAGAACCAAATGGAACAGATGCTTGAGGGAGGCCATTGAGGGAGCATGATGATATGGAAAGACACATGGGACTGTGGCAGTTGATGGTCTCTGGCTCCCTTACCTCATCCAGTTGGAAGAGGTTTTGTCCTTTAATCAACATAATCATAGAAGTTTCTCCCTTTGGTGGTCTGTATTGCACCAAAGGTGGTAAAGATTTTCCTATTGTAATTCCTTGGTGTGGAGGTAGTAGTCAGAAATACTACTTTACCCTCCTGAAATCAAAGCTCTTTCAGGTCACGTGAGGATTTTACTGCCCCCGGTGACAATGGCATATTTTCTTTGCTTCTCATGTACACATCCAAGTCTGTCTGTCCAAGCAGAGCTGTAGTCCCAGAAGGCAAGTGCCAACCATTTGTCTCTGCCCATCTTTGGCCCAAATTACCCTCTGATCCTTACTCTTGTCAGCACATCTTCTTTCACAGTCCTCTTAGAACACAGTGTTATCTCATATTGTGGCTATCCATGTCTAGAACGTTGGGGGTGAGACCCCTGATATCCACAGAAGGGATATGGGAAACCAGAGAACAGGGTAAGATGAAAACACTTCTCATCACCCTGGGGTGGGTCTTCCTTTTGTGTGGTCTGGACAAAGCATAGGCCCTCCAGCAGATCCCATGCATCCTTCCTCACTCCAAACACAGTCCCAAGGATTCCTGATTGCCTGATCGTCAACACAGGCAGCAGTCTGAAAGCTGCAGTGTTGGGATTCCCTCTGTCCACCATACTGTCTTTAATAACATAGGCTTTTTTTCACAGGACAGGTGCTAATGCACCAGTACTGATGCTTCTCACAGCCTGGATGAGTGAGGAGCAGCTATTAAGAAAGCTGCAGAGCATGTTCCTGTACTTGAAGAGGTGCAGGTGGGGTGGGATTCTGGGCCACTCATGTCACTGAGCCTCCATCTGGTAATCTGGTATATATTTCATAGGCCGGGAGGGAGAGATTTATGCACCTAATGCCTATATAAAATTACTGTACCATCACATATCATGTCACTTTGCAAAGCTCACTCATAGACGTGTTCAACATTGTGGAGCTGCCTGAACTCCTGGTACACATGCCCCTTTCCTCTCATGGTATACATCCACATAGACTTCCTTTCTTCTCAGTTCTAAGTTGGAGAAGAGCAGGTGAGCAAGGTTGTGTGGTCTGCAGGTTTAGAGTCTCTTTGTTCTGGTTTCACACGAGGTTCTTTCATCAAATTCCATTGTAATATACTGATTAGCCAATTAACAGTTTTATCTTAACAAAACCTACTCATTCACAAAATACTCTTTGAGGGCACACCATGTACTTTAGGCATTAAGCATATGCCTGTGCTGAGAACACCATGATAGGAGGAATGTCATCGACTCAGGCCATTTTATTGGACAACAGCACGTGACAATTGTTTTATATTTAATTTCATTCTTTTGCACCATATGGTAACACCATATTCCTATCCTCACTCATCACATTCGAATTCAGGAGCTCAGAGAATTTAAAGGTCCAGTGAAAACTTCAGCCTATGTTTCACTGAGCACAAGTCATGGTCTATCTACAGTGCACTCCACACACCTATGCCATACTGATCTGCAGTTCTAGTGGACCTAACGGAACTATAGTGTCCAAATTATTTGCTCCTACCCAATTCTTGTTTAAAGGCTCTGTAGAGGTAATTGCTTCTCCAGGAGGGGACACTGTAATCTGGGCCCCTTCTGAGCCATTTTTGGTCTAGCTATAGTCTTCTGAGCAATCCCTTCCCCCTAGATTCATTAACTAAGGTGTCTGGGCATTGCCTTCAAAGTACGTCTCACATAGCAAAAGGCCACATGCACTCATTTAACTTTTACTTCTTACTGTATATTTTAAGAAGTGTGTCTTTGATTACTGTTTTGACCATTCTTGGAAGAACCTGTGGAGTATGAATATTGCAGGGAGAAAACAGGGTATATGTGGATACTGAATTCACCACACAAAACCAATCACTTCAGGCTCCATTGTTTCTGATTTTTCTATAAAAGTAAGTGCAATGGATATGGGAGAAAACAAAGAAAGAGATGGCTTAAATGTATCTATACAAAAAGAGGAGAATGTGAATTTTGTATGTTGTCATACATGGTAAAGAATATTGTAATTGAATTTGTTGGATCCCATCAATTCTGTTTGAATAAAGTTGTACTGCTGGCAAATGCTCTTCAGTTTCATGATCCATAGCATGCTTATTCTTAATGTTTCTGTGGTCATGTCATTTGTGGATGTTCACCAATGTGTTTTGCAAAGGGACAGTGTCTCAACGTGAGATTAAAGTGGTGCTATCAATTTACTGATCATCTGCCCTCACTTTTGACATCTCAACATAAATTATTTTTGCTGTTCTTTGACTCAATGTAGTTTAAATTGTAATAGTGAAATCATTCATTTTTCCAATTCTCAAAAGGTGCTGTGAGGCGTCTGAGAAAAATCAGGTATAGACCAGCTTCCTAGAGGGTTAACAATGCAGAGTGTGGTCAGGCTTAGGAAAGGAGTCTAAACAGGATGATGCTGACCTCATTAACACTCAGACAATGCTGTTACTTCTTCCTACATGGATGGGCATTGGAAGCCAGTCCACCATAGGCTAGTTTCTGTTGAATAGTGTGAACCTATATGAATTTCTTAGGTCAAGCACAACTATTATTTTTAATCATCAAACCTGAAGCTCCACAGGGATTGGATATGTTTTCTCTGAGTGATAAGTTCTGCCACTGGGTAGCCTATATCTTTTTTCTCCAAGGATAATCTGCTCTACAAGCAGCCTATACATGAGTAAGCATCCCCCAGTCAGAGGATCTTAGTGCCTCTGTCAATTCAGCATGATAGAACTGTGCATGAAATCGAGCATCAGATGAATGGAGTAGTGGTATATGGAAAAGAACACGCAAGCTTTATAAAACTATGAAAGCTTTAACAAGTTTCTAAGTACTTTACTGCAGCCAAGGATGAGATTGTTCTACTTTGATACTGTGAGCTGAACAATGTAATGAATCATTTCTATATCTCTGAAACTCTCTACATTTCCCTCCCATTACCTGCATTTGTGTCCATGAGGAAGGTTTTCTTGTCATCTGGCTTTGAGAAATACTCACCTTCTGTAGCCTGTGAATGCCTCCCCAGAACATTTGACTAGAAGGTAATGAATTGTTTTGATAGGTATATGTTTGCAAAATGTGGAGACGCTCATTCGGTGAAGAAAATTCTGGATCAGAGAGCAGCCTAAGGACGAATGGAAAATGTTCTCGAAGCTTTCACTAAGGACTGTGACTCTCTTGGGAGCACCATGTAGTACTATTCCCATGCTTCAATGGCACAAAGCATTATCTCTGACCTCTGCTACATTCATAATCTATTTCCAAAGGTAAGTTTGTGTTTCAGGTCAAATATACAATATAAATGTCATGTATAATTTCACACACCCCATTACCTTATCCAGACCCTTTCTCCTTTCTCTCTTCCCCTTCCAAATGTCCTTGTACAGGCTAATGACCATTTTACACCTTGCCCCCCCATTTTTTTAATCTTTGCAACCCATGGGTAACCATTAGATTAGGGGCAGCATCAGAGATTCCTAGCAATGCATTTTCATGTTAGTTGACCGAACTAACATAGTTTCTATGAATTTGAGCATAACACCATGATTTCAGCTGTTTCAACTCCAGAAACATGAAAGACCAACTCTGCTTGCCAAATTGTAGGAAAACTACACAGCACCAGTCCTGTGCCTTTAGGTACTATCCTTTCTACCTGAGGAGACTCTGGGAATTCTCCTGTCTCACCTTAGAATGCACTGTCATGGACAATTCTTTTCTCCCTTGCAAGAAGTGCTCTAATAATAGGGTAGAGGTGCTATTCAGCTGGTTGTGTCCTGAAGAGATCTCAGGTAGCTCTGCCACCAACCCTGACCTTTTCATGGAGTCCCTGGTTCATCAGGGAACTGGGGAACTCCCCCTGGCTGCTCTAATATGTCTTTTCTGGCTCTCTTTTTTTCCCTCCCCAACCAGGGCACACTAACATGGGAAGAAGGGCCACAGTGTAGTCTGGGTAACTGTGAAATTCTGGATCTGCTCTCAACATCCCGGTTCCTCACACTATTCCCCACATTTCTGAGAACACCATGAGCCTTCTCACTGATGCCCTCCCACAGTGTTTGATGTTGGACCTTCATTGTATAGGTTGTGCAAGCACATATCCAAGGTGGACACACCCAGGGTACAGGCAACAGGAGAGCTATGACCCAGCTCTGCTACCAGGGCGATCAACAAGCACTTACCGGATGCCACAACTCAACTTTGGATTAGGTGATATTTTCCCCACCTCTACGTCAGGGCACTATTGTGGCACATGGTCAGCTCCCATGGTTCCCTGACACCGAGTCTCATTTAAGTGCAGAAAGGGGATGCACTGAGGGAACTGAACGCCTTTGCCCCACTTTAGTATGTTGACTACAAGGGGGAAACACATAGACACAGAATTATGAGAACATAGATGGGGCCTAGTCTGCAGAGACAGAGAGGAAAACCTGTCACAAGTAGGGAGCTCACTGTTCCGAGCACTCTGCTCCTACCATGGCCTGCTGTGAAAAAGCACCGCCACTTCAGGAGAGGCTTCAGATATCGTTATTTGGTTGGGGCAATGAGGATGACAGGAAATGTGCCCATCTCAGGGAAGTGCTTCTGTGCTTCTGCCCTGATGCAATATGCAGTATGGGAAAATGCCTTGTCCATCCTTTTTCAATCCATATGCAACGGAGCGTGCTCTTTATCCTGTATAGCAGATGGCCCCTGAAAATTCATGGTGATATCTGTTTGCTGTTGTTCTAACCCCACAGAAATGGGTTCTATCTGGGCTGTGAAATTGTTTTTCAGCCACTTGGAAACTACTTTGGACCTACTTGACTCACGTTGACTGGCAAATGGCTGCCACTGCTGGTTGCTGTGTCCTGAATACAGAAATATAGAACCTATGTTTGATCACGAGTAATTGCCAAGCAGGAGAATCCTAAAACTCCACTATCTTCCTTACAATGTCAGTTGGATCTACTTTTGCAGTCTCACCTGAGGAAAGTGGATATAACAATAGGACAGACCAATAGACCCATCTCTGGCTTGTAGACACAACTTGAACAAGCCTGAAATTGGAACGCTCGTGGAAAAAAAAAAACCCTCTGGGCAGACTTGGTTTCAGGAACAGATCAGCTGTTACACTGACCACAGCCCCACCCTCCTTCTTCCCCTTGGCTCCTTGGACTTTTTGACGCAGCCTTGCGTTATGCCTACATGAAGCTGCAATTCAGTGTCCCTGTCAGAGGGTCCTATTTTAACATCCCAGAAGATGAAGCCGCCATACCAAGAATAACACCAGAAAAGTGCAAGGGAGGAATCTCATTTGCTGGCTTAGTGCCATCAACAGGCTCTAAGCCAATCATTGGTAGTGAGGAAAAGGGATACTGAGATCGTTAAGGCCAAATCAGAAATTCTCTCCATGGAGTTACCGTAACCACCCCCAATTTGATGCCAGAAATTTGGGGCATGTTTGATTGTGCAGAGTAAGTGTGCCGGTTGTATGCAGTCCATTGCCCTCACTGGTTCCTAGAGGTTTTTTGAGAAATTGCCTATTGACAGCCCTCAGCAATGTTGCGGGGGGTGGGGGAGACAGTAATCCTGAATATGACCCATTCTCACCTGCATCGGTAGGCATGGCCTAAGAAATAGTGCAAGGAATGTCTAGAGTCACCAGGACAATCTCACTTTCTTCAAGCAGACTGGCATGTCACCATACCTGATGTAGCTTGTTGACTTTCTCCTATGGAGATTTTTCTGAAACAGTCCATTCCCATATGCCAATTGTTTCTGACAGTGAGAGATGTTTCCAAAGGTATCCACTCAAATTCTCTCTGTTGTCTTTGAGGCACTTCAGGTTCATGAGGAAAATAAGGTGAGCACTTCCACAAAGATTACTCTCATGAACACTGACCTTGACTGTAAAGCTCAAATAAGGAGGTAATAATGCTTCTACCAACAGTGATGCACCCCCATTCCATTCAGGATTCTTGCTTCACTTCCCTGAGATCACAGCACTAAACGCTGAGATTTGTCCTCTGTACTCATGCCTGGGCCCATACTGGGATACTTTTTTCTATTTTTCAATGTTGTTAAGCAAGCCATTCCCCCCCAAAGAAATTGACACAAAATTCTCAAGTCTCTGTGATTTGCAAACCCCTTTTTTTGACTGTCTGCTTTCTTGTGTGGGGAGTTCAATTCTGCTGAGCCATGTGGCTGATTCTCTCCTCTTGTGAGGAATTCACATTGTGTCTTCTGTGGCACTTGCTAGGCATGGAGACACAACCACAATGCCACTGGAATTCTTGTATTCAGACAACCATAGTAAAAAAACATGAGTATCGCAACATTGGCTGTGATTCTCTGCACATTTCCAATTCAGTATAGTTCCCTTTGGGCAGGGTTTCCTCAGCGTCCCAAGATATATTTCTGGGTCTTTCTGTAGGAATCTTTTGCCAAATGTTGAATTTGCAGGAGGTGAGAAATGTTTGCCTTGTGCTCTCCAAGAGCTCAGCAGACACGTGACAGAGAAATGATCAGGTTCTGACCAGTAACTGGCTCTGCTTGATTTTTGGAGCTTTCTGAGTCATTGGGATAATCAATAGTTTGAGGTCTGGGCTCATGACAAAGTATAGTCAGCAGGATTGGCTGATCATGGCAGTTGTTACCTCAGACACCAGAGTCAGTCATTGCTTAACCATCCACACACACTGGTGGCTGCTGCGAGGTCTTTGAGTCCCATAGGCTGTTCATTGACATTACAACCTGGAATGGAGAAGTCACCCTAGGCACAGGCAAGCTTCATACTTTTGGTTCCTTGAAGGTTTTGTGGATGCTAATGGAAGTTCTCTTAGGCAGATTGTACCTTGGTGATATCAGGGAAAACGACTCAAAGTCCCTGCACTTACAAAGCAATTACAGCATGAAATGTATATGTTAAAGAAAACATATGAGTTTCCTGAAGTGGCAAAGTTGTCTCTGTGTGATAACACAATGGCAAGGCACCCCACAGATGTCCAACTGCTGAATGCAGACTGACTCTTCCACAAAACATTACCTGAGGACTTTCTCCTACTCTTATTCCTCTTGTAATCTTAAAAGATATACTATTGTGTTCTCTAGTTTTCCATGTGATTTTTTAAAAAACTAATGTAGGCATATATTCTGAGTATCTCACTTCCTAGCTATATTCCTTTCAGCAAGTAACTTAATTGTCTACATCTTGGTTTCTCTCACCTCCATGATAGGAGCAAAACTAATTCTATCTAATTTTTATGACACTTGAGTGGGTTCAATACATCAAACAATACTCAGCATAGTGCTGGTGGGTGTTCTGAGCAGACCCTGTGTTTTCTCCCTTTCTTGTCTACTTTTCCTCCATGTTGTGTCTGTGGTGGTGTCATATAATCCGAAATTATCCTCTAGTTCCAGGAACTAGAGTATCTTTATTGAACACGTTCTTAAAAGAATTGTGTAAGAAGCCTGGATACTGTGTGTGTAATTTTCTTTATGCCATGCTAAGTTATTTACCTTTCAGACTGAGTGAACAATTATAATGGGAATACTTCAGAACTGCTCATGCACTCTTTTGTTACAGGTCTCCTGCTTGAAGTAGGGTAAAGATAAAAAAAAAAAGTGTCAAGTTGTCATGGATTTTGTAGCGACTCAGTGGGAGCAGATTCTTAGATAAGAAAATAACCTGCTGTCTGTGGTTTGCTATTGTCCTTGAAAACTGTTACTGTCTTTGTAACTAAGTTTGTCAGTACCTGACCCTGAAATAAGATTTGCTACATTCTGCCCTGTGGCTTTCTCTTCGACTATAAAAGTCTAAATAATCCATGGCTCGTCACTCAGAATTTGGGAGTTTTTCCTTGACCCCTCTGAGCCTGTGCGTAGTAAAGTTTGTGCTCCACCATTCCAACTTTCTGTGAGTGATTTTTCCACAACATTTTGGGTCCCTGACCGGGAAACGAACTCACACTAGCAGGCAACTTGCCTCCAGTGATGGTAGCCGAGCGGGGGCTTCGGTGGGGAGCCCAGACCTGAGGGAGGACCACGTGCCCCGGTGATTTTGGGATTCACAGAATGGGTACCCTTGTGCTTAGCCCCTGGTCGCTCCAGGACTTGGGCCACAGTGGATTGGCGGATCACAATGGCAGAGGCGCCATCATCGGTAAGTGACCCGGGGACTGGACCCGAAACCAGGGAGAGATTAGCTACCTCTCAAATCTACCAGAGACTCAGGCAATTGAGTCACCAGAGACCCAGGCAACTGGGTCACCAGAAACTCAGGCAACTGAGTCACCAAAGACCCAGGCAACTGGGTCACCAGGCTCCATTCGGGGGAGGAAATGTATAACTTTGGAATGAATGCGTGAGAGTGTTTGTGTGTCTGTGTTTGTGACCCCATGAGCCTGATGGTTTACGGGGTCTGAGTGGGCCTTAGTCTGTGCTTCCTGTGTCAGGTCATGTCATAATGGCTGGCAGTTAACCCCAAATTCTGCTGGGGCAGCCTTAGCCAAGATCGACTGAAACCTCGCGAGAGGGCAGGCCAGATGGGTGTCTGATTCTTCCCCTGCCCTTTGTCCATGCTGAGAGGGAGGAATTATGGAAGGAGGACCCTCAACTGTTTTAGATTGTACGCTCCAGAATTTCAGCCGATTTCGGGGACAGAATCCCTCTTTAGACCCAGGCTGGTTGCAGACTTTTTGTTCATCAGAATGGCCCACCTTTGGGGTAGTTTGGCCCCCTGAGGGCACCCTGAATTTAAGCATAGTTTGGGCAGTACATCTGAAATTAGCTGGGAAGCCAGGATACCCTTACCAGTATGCTTACATTGATAGATGGCAGGAGTTAGCACAGGGCATGTGCAACAGTGTGCAGGGACAGCCCCAAAGTGATTTAGTATAGCCACACCAGGGAGAAATTGGCCGAGCTGCGGGAGGAGGCCACCCTGACAATAATCCACCCATATATCTGCCCCTGTATGGTGGACCCCCCCATTGACTCCTCCTGGAGCAGACAACCCGCCACCATTGGTGTCACCTCCCCAATTTCACAGGCCACAGGAATCTTGACCAGGGAGAACCACCCCCCATTGCAGCTGAGGAGAGAGAAACAGAAAAAAAAAAAAAAGCATTCTTGTTAGCAGCTGCCCTGGCAAGGCCCGCCTGAGAGAGGGCAGAAGGGACATTTTAAGGTGGACCAGTTTAAGGTGGACCAGTGTCCTCCTTATTCCTAGGAAAGAGGCCACTGGAAGCGAGAGTGCCCAAACTAAAAGCAAAAGGAAGCTTCTCCACCTCCCTTGGCCCTGGATATCCTCAGCCTGGCAGGACTGAAAACCAAATAAGCCAGACTGGGCTTGATAAAACTTGCCCCCCACAAGCCTATGGTCTGAGCCAAAGTAGGGGGGCAGTCATTGGACTTTATTGTAAACACTGGGGCCAAACACTCTGTGGTCACAGCACCTGTAGCCCCACCATCAGGCTGAGAGGGGATGTGGGCCTTACTCCAGCTCCTGGCCATCAAAGGATACCGGGTATCCAGAGAAAAAAAAAGGGCCCAGATTTGCCAGAAAGAAGTCTGATATCTGGGTTTTCAGGTAAGCAAAGGACAGAAAGAATGATGAGGAGAGGAGGACTGTAATCAGCCAACAGCCTAGCCCCGCCACCAGAAGGCAAAGCCCCCAGAGGTCCATCACAGGTCCCCTAATCAGCTCCCCTTTAAGTACCCAGGACTACCAACCAGCTGAGGAGCAATGGGCCAAACAGGCTAAGGCGACCAGGACCTCAGAAGGCCTGTGGAGGCTCTCAGATGGGCACATTTACATGCCCCAGAGCCAAGCAGGGCAGGTGGTCCAGAACTGTCATGCCCTGACCCATCTGGGGAAAATGGCACTAGAAAACTTGCTCTGGAGGTTCTTGTATATACCTAACCTTGCTACACCATGCACTAGTACTGCAGCCAGGTGTGTAACATGTACCAGGAACATCAGGGAACAATCGACTTTCACCCGGAATACAACATCAGGGGACCCAGCCCCTAGAAAACCTGCAAATAGACTTCACAGAAGTCAAGCCAAGCCAGGGATATAAATATCTACTTGTTCTAATATGTACTTTTTCCAGTTGGGTCAAAGCTTTCCCCACCAGAACAGAGAAGGCCAGAGAAGTAGCCAAGGTCTTACTCAGAGAAATAATTCCCCAACATGGACTGCCCTTAAGCTTAGGGAGTGACAATGGACCAGCTTTTGTTTCCCAGGTGGTGCAAGAATCAGCTAAGACATTAAGCAGAATGTGGAAGCCACAGAACCAACTACAGCTTTCAATCTCTTTATTGGAAACTTGAACTTCAGCAAATCTGCTTCTGAATTAAAAATGGGTATCAGTGATGTTTTTGCTAAAAATGATCTTACTGTTGTGGATGTCAGAATTGGTATGTCTCGGAAGTTTGGCTATGTGGATTTTAAATCTGCTGAAGACCTAGAAAAAGCCTTGAAACTCACTGGTTTAAAAGTCTTTGGTAATGAAATTAAACTAGAAAAAACCAAAGGGAAAAGACAGCAAAAAGATTGTAGCCACACTGGCCAAGAAAGCAGTTGTCACCCCTGGCAAGAAGGGAGCAAAGAATGGCAAAATGCCAAGAAGGAAGATAGTGATGAGGAAGAAGATGACGACAGTGAAGGTGATGATGATGGAGATGAGGATGAGGATGAATTAGTATATGGAATGCCCACTCCTATAACAAAGATAATAGGAGGCACCAACATGTCAGTACAGGGAGATATGGGGCAGAGAGAATATTTAAAGCAGCTGGGAAAAACCCTAGATCAGATAAGAGAAGCCCGGTTAGGATTCCAACCAAAACTCCGATGGGGGCCAGCGCACCCCAATCAGCCAGGACAATGTGTATGGGTAAAAGACTGGAAAAGGGAACCCCTCCAACCTGTATGGACAGGCCCCCATT
Organism: Trachops cirrhosus; assembly: GCA_028533065.1. Taxonomy (NCBI): domain Eukaryota; kingdom Metazoa; phylum Chordata; class Mammalia; order Chiroptera; family Phyllostomidae; genus Trachops; species Trachops cirrhosus. Next base: position 957,939 of record JAPYXV010000016.1, on the reverse strand, counting down.
TAGTACTTTTAACCACTCCTACTGCTTTGAAGGTTGCAGGAATAATGCTGTGGATCCACCATTCCCGAGTGAAGGCAGCTGCCGAGCGTGACCACCTCGAGGAGAGGATGCGGAGCCAGCCTCACTGCGCCCACTGAGGCTGGGACAACGCGAGCCAGCCACAACAGACCAGTGGGAAGTAGTGTTGGTGGACTAAGATGGACAAATGCCCAGCTGAATTTCGAGTCCCGATCGTGTTGGTAGCCGGGATCTTGGACATAGGACTAGCATCCACTACGCCTGAGGAGTGCACGCTAGGAGAGAACTTTGGGATAGCAATTCTGTTTTATTGTATAGTCTCAATTTTTCTAGGAGTTTATTGTTTTCTGTAATATTATGTATCTGTTAATCTTAATTACCCTGGTTGGACTAGCTTTAGGAACCACTAGAAAAGGCACCCAAGTACTTGTCTGGAAGTTCTATGTCAGCGAGACCTATAAAACAGATTTTGGTGTCTACTTTATTTTCCTTGCGGACCCCAATCCTCGGCCCACTTCCAATATTATTCTTGGTTCTGACCTTAGAACCATGTCTGCTCCTACCCTGGTACAACAGCTAGAAACTACGGTAGTTCGGGAAGCCACAACAAAGATACTTTCCCTTCAGCAATATCAGTATCAATATCAAAAATTGCAGATGAGTGATGCTTAGACAAGCAAAAATGCTGTCTAAGCACCAAAGGGGGGAATGAAGTAGGCTAAAGATAAAAAAAAAAGTCAAGTTGGCATGGATTTTGGAGCACTTCAGTGGGAACAGAGTCTTAGATAAGAAAATAACCTGCTGTCTGTGGTTTGCTATTGTACTTGAAACCTTGGACTAATTTAGCTGCTGTCTCTGTAACTAAGTTTGTCGGTCCCTGACGCTGAAATAAGATTTGCTACATTCTGCCCTGTGGCTTGCTCTTCGACTATAAAAGTCTAAATAATCCATGGCTCGTCGCTCAGAATTTGGGAGTTTTTGCTTGGCCCCTCTGAGCCCGCGCGTAATAAAGATTGTGCTCTGTCATTCCACCTGCATGTGAGTGATTTTTCCGCAACAGGCTAGACACCTTGGCTGAACTTCCCACTTAAAACAATTTAAGATGCTGAACAAAACTTTAATAATTTTCTAGTGACATCTACACAGGCCACAATGAAGATTTCCTCATGGGCCTAAAACTCAATGAAGGTTGAAAATGAGGACTCAGAAGTTAACTTTTGCTTTGATGGCATTTGCTCAAAGAAGGTGACCAGAGTTCAGCAATTTTTGGAATAAAGGTAAACATGGCCCAAGAGGTTTATTAAGAAAGTGAGTCTACGTACACTTGAAATCCCAAAAGCTGGAATGTCTAAGGAAAGGATGAAAGGTACACAAACCCATAAGGGCCTTCTCAGGGAGGTGTCAGGAACATTGCTACCTTGAATTTTTGCTGTCTGGGTGGGCAAAGCATATCCTCTGAGAAGCAGAACCAAGAACAGTGTTTTCCAACAGGACACACAAAACATTGATTTGATAAAGGCATAAGCCCACACTGGAATTTAAAATAGTCTTTTGTGGGGGTCATTCAGGTTTTTCATACATAGCAATGGTGGCTGGAAGAACACTTCTCAAATATTAGGTGCAAAATAATTTTGACAGATTATCATTCCAAGAAACATCACACACACACACACACACAAATGATAGATGCAATATATTTTGAATATAAAGCTTATAAATGACAAAATGTCTTCACATGTCAAATTCACATTTATTAAATTTACATATGTAGACACTCATATGTGAAATGTACATAAAAGTATTTGTAAACTAATGAGTAGGCATACACATTTATCTACCTACATTTTGAAAAATTTTTAAGATTTTCTTTATTTACTTTTTGAGAGAGGGGAAGGGAGGTAGAAAAACAGCGAGAGATAGGTCAGTTCTCATTTAACTCTCATGAGTCTCACTGTAGAGGGCGGAACCCGCAACTCTTGCACATGGCATGACTGGGAATAGAACTAGTGACTTGAGCTCTCAAGTCTGTGCTCAATCCATGGAACCACACCAGTCAGGACAATGTGCATATATATAGTTATAAAAGTACACATGTGTCTAAACAAATAAATAATTATGCATACACATGATTTCATTTACAAAAAAGACAACCAAGTGATAACCTGAAGAAAAAGAACATGAAATGATGGAATTTACAGAGGTAAAATACGAACTAATTGTGTATAACAAGTTATAAAAAATTTTAAGAATGTTGCTGAAATATGTACAAAGGTATAGCTACACTGCAGAACAGAGAGTGCACTAGGTGTTTGAAAATTACCTTGTAAAATAAACACAGGTAAACAGTATCATGGAAAATATAAAATAAATTAAATAGCATCTCAGTGTGTTGGGACATCATAACCCACTCTAAAAGAATGCAGTTTCCATCCCTGCCTAGGGCACTTCCACACACTCAGCAGGGATTGCAGGTTCCAACACAAGTTAGGGCATGGAGGAGTGGCAATCATTCAATGATTCTCTCTCACATCATTCTTTCTCTCTCTATCTAAAACAGACAAGTATAAGTGTTGAGCTAGCCAGCAAATGGGACAACAGTAATGAAGAAAAACCACAGCTAGAAGGCTCACTTAACAATACAAGGCCATTCGAGAGCATGCAGCTTGGGTAAGAAGGGGACTACACCACTGAAATACAAAGGGTATCTCCTACAGCAGGACACCCAACTACTTCTGGGAGTCACAGCAGGACTTTAATACATAGAAACAAACAGAAAGAGAAAGAAAAATTACAGAAAGAGTCCCCAAGTAATAGAATTGGAGGGATCTCCAGAAAACCAGCAAAACAGCACACTGGTAAATTCAAATTAATGGAAATAAGGATGCTCAACAGGATGAAAAGAGACATACAAACCATGAAAGAGAACATGGCACAAATAAAGAATAGCATATCTAAAGTAAAGAATATACCTAAAGAATAATCGGTAGGTTTGATTAACCCTAGGATCAAATCTGCAAACTAGAAAAACGGTAGGAAAGAGCAACTTCATCAGAGCAGCAGAAAATATAATATTTTATAGGCAGGCGGATACTTGAAGGGATCTATTGGGCAAGATGAAAGGTAACAATATTCTCATGCCAGAGGTAATGGAAGGGGAAGAATGAGAGCAAGGGATAGAATACCTGATTAAGGAATAATGACAGTGTCTGGCCAGGATGGAGGTGTAGGTATTAACCCTGAACTTCCTGGATCAACTAAAAGGAGGATAAGAACCCATCTCAAATCAATAAGCAACCAGATTCCTGAAAATCAAACTGCATGGAACTCTAGCCACCAAGGAATTAAAGAAGCAGTCAAAGAGAAGAAAAAAACAGATATAATTTTCATTACATAATTAATAATTTCCATTAGTTGGCTTGTTTCCAATCCATGGACATGCACTTATACTTCTGCCATCCAAAAGAAGCAAAGTCCAGGAATCCTCTCCCCATTTTCCCCAGTGAAAGTTAGCAGCAGCTATAGTGACTATGCTCTCTGGACACATGTCCTTAGATTAGATGACCCATTTTCTAAAAAATGCTTGTAGGACTTCTCATACTGTGTTAGTGTGTGTGTGTGAGTGTTCACATGTGTTTTCTTTCAAGATACAAACATAGTTGTATCTTGTCTTTTTCTGAATCCTTTCTAGAACTGTGATATTTTAGCATACCCATGGCTCACGTAGGTGCTTCTCTGAGGGTTTTTTCTACACTACATGTTGCTCCATTTTTTGAGATTGAATGTTTCAGCACTGTGAAAATTTCTTTGTTTTCATGAAGTATATGGGTGGAAATTAGTGACTCATCAGTTTCCCAGGAGCCCAACGCAGTGTTCGCCACATCCTCCATTTTATGAGCCTCTTTCTGACAGCGGGGTTCACAAGGTAGGGCACCAGGGCCTAGAGAAAAGTAGTAGATCCTGATCACAGTCACGTGCAACAAAGCCATGTGGCAGGCTGCAGGAGGGCCACGTGCACCCTGAAGACCTGCCTAGGCTCTGGGCAAACCGCTGCTGCCTAGCGTGTCCCTCATCAGCAGCTGAAAAACAAGCCACTAGAAACATCCAAGCCACACTCTTGGCTGAGGCTGAGTGAAAGGCACCTGTCTCTTGCAGAAGAGGCAATCACTTTTGGGTGGGGTGGGTCGTCCTCCAACCAGTCCCAGCACAAATCTGACTGAGGGGCTCCACTCCCTGCCCTTCACTCTCACCTTCTACCTACAGCCCACTGGTGGGCAGGACCCCAGATCTAAGTTCTGATTGGTAGATCCTGACACCGACGTGGTCTTACCCTCAGGAATCTTGCCCTCTGTGACATCATGTCTACTGAGTTCCACAGGAGCAGCAGTTCTGAGGAAACACCCCACCAAGAGGGGCAGCACAGCAGTGTCTCCATGAGACAAAGAGGTAAATGGTGTACTTTCCTGTGTAAAACCCTAAGACAGCCCAGGTAACCTCGTGCTGAGGCTCAAGCGCCACACCTGTCTGTTTACAGGGATGACACCAAAACACCTTGACCAGAAAAGCTCTGGATTTGCCAAGAGCTTAGACCTTCAAACACCCTCAGACTCCACAATATCCTTATCCCAGGCTGCCTACCACTAAAAGCATAGGGAATGCTAATATCCCCATACTCAGACACCCTAAATGCCTGTGTCTTGGGGACACAGTGTCAATGAGCCAAAAGCCCATACTGTGGGGCCCAAAATCTACTCAGCCTCAGAGATCACCAAGCATGTCCTCATAAGAACCTTACAAGCCCTCAGACAGAATGGCCCCTGATATTGTCCTGAAAGACCTCAAGTCCTGAGGCTTGACCGACTTTGGACTCCTAGAAAATGCTTCAGCCTCTCATGTGTTTTACTTCAGAGCCCCGGTTGAAGACCAGACCCCTTCCCTAGTAAAGGTGCCTATTCTATCACAATCACAGTACCTCCGCATGGTCAGGGCAGTCTGTGCTCCAGAAGTCAGACTTCCCCTAAGCTGTCCCTATGGTGGTTGTGGTGCAAACCATGCACACCAAGGTGGGCTGCTCTGTGTTGCCTGGCAGCTTATGCCAGATCTAGTTTCTACTCTTCTAGCTTGACCCCATGTGCTTATGCAGTGTGAACCTGGTTAAAGTGGGTTCTGGACATCTATGTTGTTGTGAGGTCACAGGAGAGAAATCCCACGGTGGCCTCAGGGACCAGGGACTGTACCAAGATGGACAGGGCAAGTCACAGTGATGCACCAGCCATCAACAGGCACCAGACATGGCAGGTGGAGCCTCTGCATTTCTTTAGATTGCCTGGCGTTTGCCTGTAAACAGGGCCGTACAAGCAGGGCCTGCTGAGGACAGACAGGAGAAGGCAGAGTGTGATTTCAGGGACCAAAGAGCTAACAAAGAGTTTCATAGCTGGTAACCAAGCTAGCTACCTTGGAATTGAGACATCAGCTGGCAGCAGCACTGGTTTGTCAGAGCATTGCAGAGGCATGTTGTGGGGGCAGGGTGCAGGGAAGAATAATGGGACTAGAAATGTCAAGACCAGTGTAAGGCCACCTGGGAGAACACACACAGTGATCTCCTGCACAAAGGGGCACTACTAGGGGGGACAGAGCAGCCACAGTGATATGCCAATATCTGGCCTGGAGTCAACACTCTTAGCCCTTATGTTGGATTCACTGGCTGAGTCAGAGAACAAGATTTGGGGTCATAGATCACTGCAGTGCAAACCAAAGACAGGACACAGATTTCCCTCCCTTATGAACCAGGAAGATTATTCAGAGGGACAGCACAGTTGAAAGAGCTGTGCCAATGCTGTACCCAAATACGTATAATGGGACGGAGCTCTCTGGGCATGGGATGGAATACTCATGGGAATGATGGGACTCAGTCCTCCACAAGAATGCCAGTGAAACTGGAGCAGGCCTGCTGTCCTGTGAAACCTGGCCAGAAGTAGAGGGGTTGCTATCTTCCTCTTCACTGCGGAGATACCACCGGTGTCCTCAGACTACACCTTGCTCTGAGGAAATGAAGTCCCTCTCTGGGTTCTCACTAACATTACTGAATTACTCATGAAATATACTATGTTCTTGGCAAAGACATTTTGAAGGATATTTCCAATCACTTCACTGGGGAAAACTGGGAACCAATGGGAAACTGGGATTTAATCCAGAACAGGAACTTGAAATATAATTGCCATTGGCACTGCTGCTTTTGTATTAGAGGGGGTTGGTGGGCAGGGGTGTAGGAGCAGTGATGCATGATAATCATGATGGGATACTGGGCTGGCTCTGGCTTAGGTAGCTCTATGTGCTTTCAGCTCTCTTATGTGTGGACACAAACCTGGGTGAATTTTGCATCTTTGTGTCAGAGTAGAGCCGGCACTGGAAATGCGGAGCTCAAAGCACCTTCTGCAATGGGTCTTCACCGACCCTTTGGCTTCAATCTCAATGGCTTTGTAGTGAATGCTCCTCCCTGAAGCACTTCACTTTCAGGAAAAAGCTTTTGTTTGTTACCCAGGTCTCTGAGCCCCATCCAGCTTCATGTGTCAACGCTGGCTGTACTGGATGCTCCTGGTGGAGGACAGTCAGACTTCTGATGATGAAAGTATTCTGAGGCAAGGTGAGAGCCCACAGGAACAAGCATTAGCCTTCTGACCTGGACCTGCATTATTTAGATCAGGTTGCATCAGGGTGTGGCAAGGAAAGTCTTTGCTGTTCAACAAACAAAATACAATTCATAGTAGTGTCAAAGAAATGGGTATTCATGTAAATTTTGCAAATGTGTAACGTAAATGTGCATACTCATAAATAAGTTAACATCAGTAAATGTTACAAACTTGAAAATACATGATACACATACCTATTTCAGATTAGCTGTTATCACGGGGGGACGTTGTTTGTCTGAGTAGCTAGCACTGCTGTAATAATTGACGGCCACAGGGCCATGTGTGTAAAACGATTAATCATTGTAATTTAGGAAGTTGAGGCTGAGGTGGAGGTGGTAATAGTTGATTTTTTGTATCACTTCCTGGTGTCAGCCCTGTCATCATCCTCTCTGGTTTTGAGAGTGAGTGCTAAATAGGGCGGTCTCTTTTCATGGGTGTGGGTTTGAAACACAGCTGAAGTCTAGGTGTTATCTTAACTTGATGAAAATGTCTATGCTGTGGTAAAGACACTACAGACTCTGTTTGGAGGAATCTCTGAGGCTGACCTGAATCTAATGATTCAGAACGTGGTGAAAATATAAGAAATAATGGAACTGAGATGGTCATTGGGCCATGAGTCTTGGCCAGGATAGTTGGAAGGAGGAACTGAGATTGGAGAATGGGTCTTATTACATAAATGGAGTATGTGCAAGGACACATGAACTATAATATATTTTTGTCCTGAAAGCCCAATTTATGGTTAGAGATCGCTTATGAACAAAGGGAAGAGCCCAAATAATGCTTTGTTGAAATTCGTTATTTGGATAATGCTAGGTGATGCATACAAGAGAAGCACACAATAACTTGCAAACATTTTCCAGTCATCCTTGCACTGGCCAGGGGCTAGTCTCTGATTCTGAATTTCGTGTACCTAATTAGCATCTCCAGATTGGGGAAACACATGCCAATGGAAACCCTGGTTTTTCTTTTTTTTTTTTAATTTTTATTTTAGTTTATTCAGTACAGTTTCTTTTTTTTTTTTTAATTTTTATTTTAGTTTATTCAGTACAGTTTCTATCCTTTATTCCCTTTCCAGCCCACCCACCCATTCCTCCCCTCCTCCCTCCCCTTTCCAACACC